>CAUYLG010035819.1:0-30995 GCA_963573385.1 Cacajao melanocephalus
ACATGGACACAGGGAGGGGAGCATCATACACTGAGGTCTGTTTGGGGGGAATAGGGGATGGCGCCAACCACATTGCCATGTATGCACCTATGCAACAATCCTGCATGTTCTTCACATGTACCCCAGAACCTAAAGTGCAATAAAATACATATATATATATATATATATATATATATATGAAATGTCAGCTTCCTGATAGTTCATTACATTTAGGAGAATTTAGCTGAGGAATGACTGTGAAGTAAAGTACACAACAACTTTTCTATATGAAGTTTAAGTAGATCTCTTAAAACTAAATACCAAATGTTTCTTCCTTCACTTTAAAATCAATGAGAGATACCAGACAGGAAAATTTCTGTTATTCGAACCCAAATGAAAACAGATTTCATAAGTAAAATGATTGTTTGTGTACATGTGCATGTCAGCTACTTAAATAACCTCCACCTAAAGTCTTCTTAGAGTTACTAATTGTTCTCTAAAATAATTTTCATTTTAGAGCAATAAGAAATAATCAAACTTGCAGTTCTAGAATGAAATTGGACATACCTTGTTGCTTTACGGATGTCAATATAGGGATTTGGTAAGTCAAATAGTTGTACACATGCAGGATGAAGATTATGAAATGCCTTTGCTGATTCTTTTGGAAGAGTAAAACAGCAAGGTCCTACTGATGGTCCAAGTACAACAACAATATCTTCCAAACTGCAGCCATATTCTGCTATCATAGCATTCACTGTAGCCATAGCAACACCCAACAAAGTACCTTTCCAACCTGGTAAATAGGAATAAAAAGAGAGAAGGAAAGTCAAAACATAGCAAAATTTCATCCAAATTTATGTCTAAGTTAAAAGTGAGCAGATTTAGTTTGTATATTTTTCTAAGTCCAGAAATAATAAATGAACCACATTATCATGTGGTTTTTTAAAAAATGAGCGATACTACACAAAGCATCTGACACAGAAGAGTCATATAATGGGAGCTTTCTTCAGCTTCCTTTTAAAAATGCTCTATACTTTTAGTTTCCAGTAAGATCATAGCTTCTTAGTCTTCACTCTCTTTTTCACATTTTAAAAGACTGTGGTTAAAAAAATCCCATAAAATTTGCTATTCTAAGTATACAGTTCAGTAGTGTTAAATTCACATTGTTGTATAACCAATCCCCAGGATTTTTTCATCTGATAAAATGGAAACTCTACAACTATTAACAATAACTCCTTGTTTCTTCCTTTTACCAGGCCCTGGCAATCACCATTCTTCTTCCAGTCCCTACACATTTGATTACTCTAGGTATATTATATAAGTGAGATCGGTACAGTATTTACCTTTTTGTGACTGGCTGATTTCATCTAGCATAATGTTCTTTAGGTTCATCTATATTGTAGTATGTGTCAGAATTTCCTGCCTTTTTAAAGCTAAATAATATTCCACTGTATGCACATACCACATTTTGCTTATCCACTCATCCACTAATGTACCTTAGATTGCTTTCACCTTTTGGCTATTGTGAATAATTCTGTTATCAACATTGGTGTGCAAATATCTCTTTGAGTTCCTGATTTCAATTATTTTGGATATACTTCCAGAAGCGGAATTTCTGGATTATATAGTAATCTATTTATAACTTTTTGAGAAATTGCCATACTGTTTTCCAGTATGGGGCTACACAATTTCACATTCCCACCACCAGTGCACCAGGGTTCCAATTTCTCCACATCCTCAAAAATGCTTATTTTCTGAGGTTTTAAAATATTAACCATCCTAATAGAGGTAATGTAATATTTCATTGTGGTTTTGATTTGTGTTTCTCTAACTTCCAATCCATAAACACAGAATTTCTCTCCATTTATTTGTGTCTTCTTCCATGTTCTTCAGCAATGTTTTGCAGTTTTTATCTCTCTCTCACTTTTACACCAAAATATATCTTTTATATTTCAATTAACAGTGTCTTTTTACTCCCCACTTGCCCAGACTATCATTCCCTTGCCATTTTTGTCTTATCTGCCTTGCAGAGTTCTAAGATAAAACTATATTCTTTATTTATGTTGCCATCTCATTGCCAAAGACAGAAAGCTAAGAATATTGCATTTTTCCTTTATTCCCTATATCTGAGTTTGATTCAGCTGATCTGGTTGGCCAATAATGAGTCCCCTTCCACCTTCCTTAAGTACTCCATACTCATACTCTTCAAAAGCTAGGCACTCAGGTGAAGAGATCAATTTTTCCAGATAAAAGGAGATGATGAAATCGAGAAGTATGTAGGTGATGGGTCTGGCCTCCACCAGTAACCCAGTGGATATGTGGTTATGGGAAGAACAGAATGAAGACATCAAGTTTCTATATCTAAGTGGGTAGGATATCAATAATCAAAACAGAAAACCTAAGTAGCAGAGAAGACTTTAGGAAAAAAATGTTGAGTTTTTGACATAATGATTTGAGGCACCTAGGAAGATGCAAACAGTGATGTTCAAAGGGAAGCAACTAGATATAGACATTTTGAGTTAAAGAGAAAAATTGTCAGGGATTTTCTACAGATGAGAGTATCTTCTTTGGTGAGCCTCCTTAATTATCCTCTCACTGTAGTTCATCCACCTCCTTTCTATTTGATTTTTCTCCTATAGCACATGTACATGTATATATACATACCTGGTTAAAAGATTTTTTAAAAACAGTCCCATAGAATAATTTTATTCTTTTTGACATCTGATAAAATAAGTATACAATGTATCTAATTATATTATATTTTAAAGTTAATTTATTATAATTTTTATAACTTTTTAGGTTCAGGGGGTATATATGCAGGTTTGTTACATGGGTAAATTGCATGTCACTGGGGTTTAGTGTACAAACGATTTCACCACTCAAGTAGTGGACATGGTACCCAATAGACAGTTTTTCAGTCCTCACCCTCCTCCCAGCCACCACCCTCAAGAAAGCCCCCATGTCCATTGTTCCTCTCTTTGTGTCCATGTGTACTTAATGTGTAGCTCCCACTTAAAAGATACTTGCAGTATCTGATTTTCTTTTCCTGCATTAATTCACTTAAGATGACTTCCAGCTGCATCCACTTTGTTGTAAGGGTATGATTTCATTCTTTTCTATGGCTGCATAGTATTCCATTATGAATGTGGACCACATTTTCTTCATCCAGTCCACCGTTGATGGTATCTAAGTTGATTCCATGTCTTTGTTATTGTGAAAAGTGCTGTGATGAGCATATGTGTACATGTGTCTTTATGGCAGAATAATTTATATTTCTTTGGGTATATACCCAGTAACTGGATTACTGGGTTAAATGGTAGTTCTAATTTTAAGTTCTTTGAGAAATATCCAAACTGCTTTCCACAGTGGCTGAACTAGCAGTGTATAAGCATTTCCTTTTCTCCACAATCTCACCAATATCTGTTATTTTTTAACTTTTTTATAATAGCCATTCTGGTATGAAACGGTATCTCATTGTAGTTTTGATTTGCATTTCTTTAATGATTAGTGATATCGAGCATTTTTTTATTTGCTTGTTGACCATGTGTATGTCTTCTTTTGAGAAGCATTTGTTCATGTCCTTTGCCCATTTTTTAATGGGATTGTTTGTTATTTGCTTGTTGACTTAAATTCCTCATAGATTCTGGATGTTAGACCTTTTCAGCTGCATAGTTGGCAAATATTTTCTCCTATTCTGTAAGCTTTCTGTTTATTCTGTTAATAGTTTCTTTTGCTGTGCAGAAGCCCCTTAGTTTAATCGGGTCCTATTTGTCTATTTTTGTTTTTGTTTGCTCTTGAAGTCTTTGTCATGAAATCTGTCCTAAGGCCTATGCCTATGTCCAGAATATCATTTCCTAGGTTTTCTTCTAGGATTTTTATAGTTTTAGGCTATATGTTTAAGTCTTTAATCCATGTTGAGTTGGTTTTTGCATATGGTGAAAGGAAGGGGTCTAGTATCAATCTCCTTTATGTGGCTAGCTAGTTATCCCGCACCATTTAACGAATAAGGAATCCTTTCCTCATTGCTTGTTATTGTTGACTTTATCGAAGATCAGATGATTGTAGGTGTGTGTCTTTATTTCTAGTTTTTCTAACCTGTTCTATTGGCCTATGTGTCAGTTTTGGTATCAGTATCATGCTGTTTTGGTAATTGTAGCCTTGTAGTACAGTGTGAAGGGAGGCAATGTGATTCCTCTAGTTCTATTTTTTTGCTTAGGATTGCTTTGGGTATTTGGGCTCTTTTTTGGTTCCATATGAATTTTAAAATAGTTTTTTTCTAAATCTGTAAAAAATGACATTGGTAGTTTGATAGGAATAGCACTGAATCTATAAATTGCTTTGGGCAGTATGGCCATTTTAACAATATTGATTCTTCCTATCCATGAGCACGGAATGTTTTACCGTTTGTTTATATTATCTCTGCTTTCTTTCAGCAGTGTTTTTTAATTCTCATTGTAGAGATCTGTAACCTCCCTGGTTAAGGTAACTGTATTCCTATGTATTTTATTCTTTCAAAGTTAACTTATTAATGATTTGGAATTCACATTAACTTCATTTTGACTGCTTGATCTTGGATATTTTTAAACTAAAATGTTTCCAAACCTAAGAAGTAAAAAAATAATATCCCCTTTTTATATCCAGGAGCCAAGACTCAAATTTTAAATAACTTTTTGACAATGTCATGTAGTAAATCTGACTTCTACTCATTCAATTCCATTAATTCAGTTAGATCAAAAAAGAAAAATGCTACTTTTTTTTTTACCTATGAACTAAAAAGCAAAGTAGCCATAGATTTACAAGTAGAAGGAAATTTTAAAGATCATCCCTCCTTTCAAGCAAAATCACAGCTACTGGGTAATCTCTAAAAACTATTTTTAAATACCTTCAGAAAACAAAACTCCATATCCTTAACACAATTTATCTTCTAAAAATACTTCTTTGCTCTCAGAGAATAGTTACAGTTAAATACATTAAGTGATTTAAACTAAACACAGTTTTCAAAACATCTTGCTTTTTCCTATCTCCCTAGCTTTATACACGCTGCTCCATCTGGGTGAATACCTTTCTGCAACATGCCTAACATTCCTATTCCCTATGACCTGGATTTCAAGGATTCTCAACCAGAGGCAGTACCACTTCCCTAGGCAGTGTTTTGAAAAGCTTGGAGGGTTTAGTTGTTGCTTGATTGGTTGGTTGGTTGTGGTTATTACAATAACTGGAGGTGCTACTGTCATTAAGAATTTCAGGGGCTAAAGACACTTAATCTGCAATGTGGGATTATCTTGCCCAAAAGGTTAATAGCACCCTTGCTGAAGAATACTGTTACCTAGCCAAAACCAACAAATCCCTCAGGAATCAACCTAGGTGCCACCTCCTTTGGGAATTCTACTATAATTCATATAATTTTATGTGGATACTCCTCTTATCTGTCCCTGTAATAAAACTATGCCACCTCCTCCCATCATTACACTTAGCACAATGTAATGTAATTAACTGTTTGCCATGTCCATCAGAAAGAAATTACAATTTTTCCTGCATAAAAAAATGAATAAAATCCCAAATGTTTAATTAAATATACTTACCAGCGTGAGCAACCCCACATGCTTTTTTGACTGGATCTGCAAAAACTATCGGTATACAGTCAGCACCAAGAGCTGCTATTGTGACTCCTCTCTGATTTGTAGTTATTCCATCATAAGAGTCAGGCTCCTTTCTTCCCATAATCCAGATGTCATTAGAATGATCAGTCTAATACCAAAAATGTGCAACAAAAATGTTTAGGAAGTGGGATTCTCATACCATAAACTTTTCTGAAGGTACTCACTGTAGTATAAAATTACACAACCAGTGTAAAATTACTAGCATTCATTAAATATATCACTTCTGTAGATGGGAAAACACCAAATTTACTTATAATTTAACTATTTAAGATTTTAGTATTATAATCTCTGATATTTTATACAAAGGCAGAGTTTAACATTATAAAATTCAATACAGTGAATAATGAACATCTTTCCATAAAGATGGGTAAATCACTTCTTACAGCACTTTGTACAAAATGAAAATTTTTATTTTAAAAGAAAGTTAATTACCAAATCAATTATACTTTTACTCTTCCCAGACTCAAGCAAACTAGAATTCTGTAAGAAACAAGACATTATCTCATCAGCTATGACCCTAGTTCCTCCTGGAGTAGATTTAGAAAATAATGGCCCTTCTCTACCACCATTCAGTGGCCTTTCTTCTAAATCAAAAATGGCAGTGGTGGTATACTCTCTGAGAATTAACTGTACTTTTACAATTGAAGACTCCAGATGAAATATATAGCAGGCTCTTGAATAATGTCATTTTATTCCATATCATTTCATTACAATGTTAATGAAAAAAATTGATTATCCACCCTGTCACTGACTGTATGAGGTTTGTACCTTCTCCTCATGTCTGCATGGGTTTTCTCTGGGTACTCCAGTTTCCTCCCACATCCCAAAGAAGTGCAGGTTAGATGAACTGGGGTGTCTACATGGTCCCAGTAGGAGTACCTGTGTGTGTGTGTGTGTGTGTGTGTGTGTGTGTGTGTGTGTGTAAGGGCACCCTGCAATGGAATGGTGTCCTGTCTAGGGTGGGTTGTGGCCTTGTGTCCTGATCTGCCAGGATAGGCTCCAGCTACCCAAAGCCCTGAAGTGATAATGTTTATTTCAACGGACTGTTTCAAAGAGCCTGAACTGAAATAATTTGGTAAATAGCTATCTGATTTGTTTTTATTACTCTTTCTTAAATGTATGTCTAGCTCACATTTATTTCTATGTTTAATACTAGGAATGTGTTGGCCTTTATTTAGAAGTTTGGTGATGTTTTTATGACAAGAAATATGCCTTAGAAACTTAATTCTTGTTTATATCAACTAGCCTATGGTAAAACTGGTTTTATTATGTCGTTTTACTTAAAGTCAACAATTTCCAAGAACCTATCAACAACATTAAGTGAGAACTTACTCTGTGTGTGTGCATATATGCATCTCTCTCTCTCTCTCTCTCTCTCTCTCTCTCTGTGTGTGTGTGTATGAAATAGAACTGATCTTTAGGCTGCGGTGTTTAAATCTAAGAAAAATAACCACAGCATTATTCTAAAACTTTAGATAAAATGCCAGACACAAAAGTTAATTAGCTTAAAGTCCATGTAGTTACTAGCAAAGTAAAAATATACTTCAGATCTTTCAAAATATAAAGCAAAATTTTACCTTTATTCGGTAAAACTTTGCCACATTAAATCCTGCAGCATTCGCCAACCTACGCAGATTTTCTTGAACCACTGCCTTGGGATCTCTCCGTTTGGAACTACTGAAGAGATTGAATGAGCTAAGAGTTGGTATATAAGATATCCCACCTGTTCTTGTAGTAAATCCATGTATGAAAATATCTGTTGAAGATAAGCAGTAAAGATTTAAAAGATGCTATACAAAAGACCAGTCTCCTGATTAGACCTTCCCTGATCACTGCCACCTGTCCTGGTTATTTGGCTTCTAATTTCTACGGCATTTTGTACCTCCATATGTTCTTATTGCATTCTGCTTTGTGTTTGTTTTACTCTCCCTATGAAATTATTGCTCTTCAAAACATATCTTGTGTCTCATCTGGCTTTGTTATATCTAACAGCATATAGCTCACAGTCAATGCTGTTTAACCAAGAAATAAGATTGATTGTTTTAAATTTTACTCTTCTATGATGGTGCTAATGATTTGAAATTTCAAAATTTCTTTTTTTTTTTTTTTTTTTTTGATATATTCTCACTCTGTCACCAGTCACCAGGCTGGAGTGCAGTGGCGTGATCTCAGCTTACCGTAACCTCCAACTCCCTGGTTCAACTTTTTCTCCTGCCTCAGCCTCCCGAGTAGCTGGGATTACAGGCATGTGCCACCACACCCAGCTAATTTTTGTACTTTTAGTAGAGATGGGGTTTTACCATGTTGGCCAGGATGGTCTTGATTTCCTGACCTCGTGATCCACCCACCTTGGCCTCCTAAAGTGCTGGGATTACAGGTGTGAGCCACCGCACCCAGCCTAGAATTTTTAAATAGAAGCTTTTCAGTATCATAAATCTCATTGCAAAGGAGGGCTAGATTATTTGTCTTAATATTAAATTTTCATAAAGCAAATTTATTTATTTAGGGTGGCTTTGAAGGGGTTATCCCTTGATACCTCTGATACTACATGGCCATACATGACAGCTCTGTGTTGCCACTGATGCTAATGAGTAATAAGCCCACAACAGTCAACCAAAGAAAGGAGGAAAAAAAAGAGGTGAACCACCTCTGAAGAAAGACTGGTTTGTCATGTACAAAGTAAAAACAACAGTTAGTGGTTAATATACCTGGGATCAAAGGAGAAGTGATAATAGTTAATTCTCCTTTCAGTGCTGGCAGACTTCTCAAATATGTTTCTATTTCATTCTGAACTTCTCTTAGTTCTTGAGCTGTGATAATATTTATTTCAATGGACTGTTTCAAAGAGTCTCCCCTGAAAGTCACTTGCAAATCTTCAAATTCAAAATTGTAAACATCAGTGAAGAGTTGATCAATAAAAGCTTTCATTAATGTCCTCCTGTGCCTGGGTACAATTACCTTAATGCTGCTCAGATTTCTTTCATCAATTTTCTGCTTAATGGTATACAAAGAGGCAGCCATGCTGGGACAGCTAACAATCTCAAATTCTTCCAAGAGAGCTGATAATCCATTGCTTGTTTCTAACTCACAATTATCTTGTTCTCCGTCCCTTTCATAGCTGATGTTACTGCAACACATTATACAAAGAAACTTGGCCTTGGTGGCATGGTGGTATTGGACAGCATTCAACGTCTTCAGTAATGTCTGAGGGCAGTTTTTTTGAGAGTTCAATTGCAAATAAAAAAGATCAATCAAAACTGCTTCTGCCATCCTTCAAAGAATATTTTTGTGTCAAATAAATCACCTGCAAAGAAAAATTAGTGTAAAAATATAAAATTACATAAATCTTCTTATAGTTACAACAGAAATTTGTGGTAGATTAAAAAGGAAGTAATTGGCTGGGTGCAGTGGCTCATGCCTGTAATCCCAGCACTATGGGAGGTCAAGGCGGGTGGATCACGAGGTCAGGAGTTCAAGACCAGCCTGGCCAAGATAGTGAAATCCCGTATCTACTAAAAATACAAAAATTAGCTGGGCATGGTAGCAGGCAGCTGTAATCCCAGCTACTCGGGAGGCTGAGGCAGGGAATTGCCTGAACCCGGGAGGCAGAGGTTGCAGTGAGCCAAGATCGCACTACTGCACTCCAGCCTGGGCGACAGAGTGGGACTCCCTCTCAAAAACAAAATAAAAACAAAAACAAAAAAACAGAATTACATTGACTTTAAAATGTAACCAAAACAGTAAATCTAGGCCTCTCCCGGAAAAGCCAATCTACTCTGTCATAAGAGAACCATGACAATGAAAGCAAAGCCATCTTTTAATTTGTTTTGTGAAAATGTTGGTACATCTTTCCAGCAGAACAACAGTTCATCTGTTTTGTTTTGTTTTCATAGAAATTTTAAGTAAAGAATTACTTGCTGAGTTAGACAAAGTCCTGTTTTTTAATTGCAAGGTGTCAACCTGTGTGATATATCATTAGTCCTGACATGATTGTCGTATTAGTTCTCATCCGTTCATATGCGGGGACTTAAGTTCATGAAGCTAAACTGAGCTGCACCCAAATTTCGCATTTTAAGGTGATAAAAGCTGAGATGACTAATAGCGTTCCCTTCAGGATTTGTGCAGTACTCTACACTTAACAATGATCACAAAAGCTATAGCGTTTTGGATGAGACAGGCTTCCTCGCTACTTTCTTAATTCATTCTCCCCGTGCAGTTGTGCTTACCTCCGGCCCACCCCTCCCACGCCATCCTGCAGGTCTCCGGTGACCCCCTCTGGTGACGCCCTTTGCCCCAAGAAGTTTTTCTCCTGCCTCTTCCCCTAACTTTCACTCTCCATCGCTCGGGGCTCCCTCTGAGATTCACTTCGCCAGTTTTGAGTGGGTGACCGTCCCTCTCCCCTGTGCATTGTGAATTTCCACCCAATGTGTTTTGCCGCCCGGTCCCTGTTCCTCCTAACCGCCTTGGCTCACGGGGCGCAGGCTGTGGCTCTGCACCTGCCCAGCTATCTCCACCTGCTGCTCACCGCCCATTCGGGACTTCCTGTCAGACCAGGCACACCAGAGGTGATTGCTCTGTCCTCGCCTTTCCGCTCTTGATCTTCGGTTGCACACCCGTCTACTGCGACCTCTGTGACGATTTGCCGCCCCGACCCTAGCCCTGAGTCTTAACGAAATTGGGCAGCCGCCAGCGGGTAGTAAGCCCGGCCCAGCGGCGACGACCCCGCGCCGCCTCACCTCACCCACCTCGCCCCGCCTCACCTCACCCACCTCGCCCCACCTCACCTCACCCACCTCGACGCGGCCGCGCGGATCCCCAGCCTGACACCGTCCCGGGATTCCAGGGGAAACCTGACGGCCCCGTTCCCGCAGGCCAACTGCCGGGAGGCGGGAGGGAACTCAGGCAGGGCCACCCGGGGTGAGCTGTGCGGACGCCGCGGGCCCAGCGCGAGAGCCGGGGAATCCCGGGATGAGCCAAGCGCCGCGCGCTCGCTGCTACTTCAGCATTTCCGGGTCTGGGCGGCCAGCCGAGCCGGCACCCTGCAGCCCCGCCGGGGTTAGAGGAACAAGAGCCAGAGTCACTAAAGGGCCCTCGCGCCAGAGCCAGGCGGGTTAGCGAGTGGGAGTGGGCAGGAAAGGGTCGCCGGGAGTCAGCGAAGGGCCCCTTGAGGGGGGATGGGGGGCAGAATGACAGGCCCCGGGAGCGGGCTCTGGACGGCGGGAACTGCACATCTCCAGAGTGCACGGGGAGGGGAACTAGGGGCCGGGTTAGAGAGCGTGGGGCGGGTGGGGAGGGATCAGCGGGCACCGTGAGGGGGCGCCAGGCGGCGCGAAGGGGCGGGTCACGTGAGGCGGGGCTGCTGGAGCGACCTCGGGATTAAACGGTAGTCTCCCTTCAGCTAACGGAAGCTGAAGCCCCGGCTTCCCTTTTCTGAGGGACCCCTCGCTGACCCAGCAGTGTGGTCAGGACGTTGGGTTTCCTCACGGCAACCTAGGCAGGGCTCAAGTCAGGGGCCCCCTCGCGGAGATGTTTTTTACTGTTTTGCTGTTGTTCATTTATTTCCAGAAACAAGCCATTGACTCTGTGCTGATTCTTTCTTGTGCATGGGACCAACACTCTTTCGAGTGCCTTCACTTGTGTTAACAATACAGATGTCCTCTATGGCCCTTTAAAATATGTGCCACTAGCAGGACTGAAGTAAAAGGCCCTCATCCCTAAAACCATGATAAAGGTGCAATTTAACATCCCTGATCTTTCCTCCAAGATTATAACGTTCATTTATTTGAAAATACTGCACATTAGGACATGGAAGGCCAGTGTATGGTAAAGGGAAAAAAATATCCGACCTTCTAAGAGTAAGAGAAATGGTGCTTCCTGAGGAACTGGTTTTGATGGAAGGAGAGGTCCCTTTTTTCTTTATTGTTGCTCATTTGATAGGCACTAAAGAACCTTTGTCTCATAATCTCAGATGGCTGCGAGTTGGAAGAGCACTCTGGGGTAGGCACGTTCTTGTGTTTGACTAGAGAATGGGAGCACTAACCCAGAATAGGAACCCACCCTTCAATACCTCTAGCACCAGTTTTGTCAAAATTCGTATTTTCGTTGGTCATTTGTTAAGAGCCTGGAGCAGTAGATGGTACACCCAATAAGATGGTGCACTCTGCCCTGAGTTTGTTTCATGTTAAATATTATTAATGGTTGGTGCAAATGTAATTGTGGTTTTTGCCATTGACAAAGACTCCAGTTGCTTTTGCAATAGCTTAATTCCTCAAGCAAAATAGGTCTTTTAGTTACAAAGGTTTTAAACATTTATCTCTGTTTTTACAATGGTGGGAATTCATATTCTTTCATGCAACAGTAGTGGCAGTAAAAAATGAAAAAAATATTTCAAAAGAATGAAGTTGTCAGGGGAGAGACAGTTTGTTATATTGTATTTGCATACCATTTCCTTTCACCATCTGTTCCTAGTGTCATGTCCTAACACTTCCTCATCCCATTTTCACTCTGTCCTACTCCAGTGGTTCTCAGTCTTGGCTGCAAATCAGAACTACAAGTTCAACTTTAAAAAAAAAAAATGTTGAGACTCCACCCCAGATATACATTGAATCAGAATCTCTAGGAGTCAGGCCTGAGCATGTTTAGCTTTGCTTTTTTGTTTTGTGTTATCTCTATGTATGATTCAGATGCATAATTAAGTTTGAAAAAAATGAAAACACCCTATTCCCAAGCCACTCAAATAAAAGTTGTTCTTTGGAGTCCATATAATTTCATTCTTTACATTTGCAGTTCCCCTACTTAGCACAATACCCTCCTTTTCTATGCCTAACTGCTACTTTTTGTTCAAGGCTCTTCAAGCTCAAACATAATCTTCCCTGAATCCCCATCCTTCATCAAGCAAAATTAATAGCTTCTTTATATTTTATATAAGAAGCCCTCTCATAGATGGCCCATAGCCAAGCAGTAAATGAAAAAAAATGGTTAAATATTAAATTGCACACTTTATAAGGATGAACTTTGTAGTATGTAAATTATATCTTTAAAAAAGCTTTTTTAAAACAAAAAAGGGCAGTTAAACCACAGAATCATGAATAAGTATAACATAAATACCTTAAATTGTATTCTAAACTAAAACAACTGTGTGTTCACTTGCCAAATCTATTGAAAAGGTCCAAGACCTTTTCTTTGCATGTAGTCTGCTGTTGGAATTCTGCATTTTATCTCTTGCATAAACCATTCCCCTAAACAATCAGCTAAGATTTCCCAAGATATTTTTATTTTAAGGGAAAAATAACTTAAAGGCACTTGTGAAACAATCTGAGGGCAGATTTATACTTTATAATCTTTTTGTTTGTTTGTTTGTTTTTGAGACAGAATCTTACTCTGTTGCCCAGGCTGGAGTGCAGTGGCACGATCTTGGCTCACTGCAACCTTTGCCTCCCAGGTTCAAGCAATCCTTTTGCCTCAGCCTCCTGAGTAGCTAGGATTACAGGTGTGTACCACCCCGCCTGGCTAATTTTTGTATTTTTAGTAGAGATGGGGTTTCACCATGTTGGCCAGGATGGTCTCAATCTCTTGACCTCGTGATCCGCCCACCTCAGTGTCCCAAAGTGCTGGGATTACAGGCCACCACGCCCGGCCTTGAACATAGATTTTTAAAGAAACAACAATTTCCACAATATTTCATTTGTTTATACAATATTCATAACAATATTGTAGTTATGACAGTACAATATCAAGTACAAATGGTAAACACAGGTTTGCAAACAAACACAAATAAGGCATAAAATTGAACAAGTCAACTGATAGGAGCAGACATAGGCAGATTTACTGTTATCCAGCAAATCTGATATGAGAATTAGCCACTTATGACTTACAAAGGAAATAGAGTGAGTTAACTGCTTAGAGGTTATGTGTAGTTAGGCTAAGACATCAGCTACTGTACCTCTTCATTTTAATTGACTATGTGTCTTTCTACCTAGAATGTTTTGAGGGCAGAGATAGTGCCCTTAGTGCCCTAAGGGAAACCACTGAAGAAATCCCCAGACACTTTTATAATGCTATGTAAATCTTCTCATGAGAAGAAGTAGAATTTTAAAAAACAAAACAGTTGTTTCTAAGCCATTTACATTAAGGTTTATGGATCTTTCCAGAAAAGGCCATGAAGGAGATGCATATTTCCTTGCTAAAAGCTTTTGTTAGTTTCCTAGGGCTGCCATAACAAATTAGCACTAACTGGGTGACTAAAAACAACAAAAACTTGTTCTCTCACAGTTATGGAGGCCAGATTATGAAACTGAGGTGTTGACAGGACCTTGCATCTTTTGCTTACCTCTTCCGACTGGTGACTCCAGGTGTTCTTTGCCTGGGGGCTAAGTGACTTGGAGCTCCATGCCTCCATCATCAAATGGTCTTCTTCCCTGTGGTTCTGAGTTTCAAATAGCCCTCTACCTTTCTCTTACAAGCATTCTTGTGTAGAAATAAATGACGATCAATCAAATGAGAACAAGCAAAGGCTATTTATTCAGACCTTGTAAGGGAGGGAATCACCATCTCTTGCATTTTAGCAGAGTCAAAGGCAGCCAGAGGAGTGAGCATGCCCTGATTAGAGGCTCTTGGCGTGAGGAAGCTGCAGGCAGACTAACTAGAAGTGGAGCATTGTATGTGATTGGTTAGGGGTGCATATTCAGCTTCTTGTTAGTCTCAACTTGGAAATAGGGACAAAAGTTAGGGAAGATGCCAGTTATTAATCCAGTACTGGCCATTTGGGCCCATTGTTATAGTTTGTTTCCTAGGATTGTTATTAGAGATAATGATATGACTTGCTACAAGTCTAATTTATAGACTTCCCGGACTGGTTACTGTAGATGATGGGTTGGTTTCCTGGGTTGCTTGCTGCAGGTTGTGGGTCAGAGTTCTGTTTTTACATATGGTCTGGCCATTATCCATTTACATATTCAGTCACCCACCCTAAATCCAGGATAATCTTTTCTCAAGATCCTTAACCCAATTATATCTGCAAAGATCCTTTTTCCAAATAAGGTCACATTTACAGGTTCTGGGAGTTGGGACGTGGATATATCTTTGGGTGTGCGAGAGGGCACCATTTAACCCTCTATAAAGTTCCTCTTGGTTTAGAAATCATGTTTATTTGTTTAGAGGGGAAAAAAAAAAGACCTTGCCCCTTGCCTCTCTGAATGAGACAAGCAGGTAGATTATAACTGGATTTCACCAAAGGTCTATAACTTCTGTCTCAGAGGTAGAAACCTTTTTGAAACAGTTGCCTGGACATTGTTTAAAGCTTGGATTTTAGATGCAGACCAATTCCTTTATGTCTACACTCCAAAACAAGAGATGTTTTGGTAGTCCAGTACTGTCTATACATTTGGAAAAGCCCCTCCTTTGATTGAAAATGGAAGCAGTGTGGATAATGTATGAATGTTGCCTATATTATCTTGGATAGGAGGTAAGGAACAGTACAAACCCTCTGGTTTCTTTCTTTTTCAGTGCCCTGAAACTCTAATCTCATTGCCTGACCAGAAAAGGAAGTAATCCCTAGTTTCAGCAGATTCAGTGGTACTGGTATATAATAGGTCTACAGTTTATTTTTAATTATTCAATTAATTGATTCTTTTTGGATGACTCTAATGATGTGCTAATTTCTCTTAAAAACATATTTTTAAGAGTCTTGTCTCTAAAGCCTTCTTTAATTTATGCAGTTCTAATGAATTATCAGTAGATGGCAGTAGTTCATTTTCATTTTTCTTTTCACTGCACAATAGAAATCTGAGGGAAAAAAACTAAAACTTTTCCAATTTTACAGCATAAATTTTATGAATAGTTGGTTTAAATAAATATTACCCAAGAGTTCTTCAATTTATGTTGCTATAGAAATAGAGATCGAGAAATACTAGTTACTTTATTATATAAATCCAATTTTCTTTATCCTTTAGGTTACTTTATCAAATACTTTAAGGAATACAAAAATGAATAAAACACTGTATTTGCCTTCATAGTGCTTACCATCTAATGGGGAAAGATACTATAAAATAATGAAAATTATAAAAATAAAAATTTGTTGCATATTCATAGTGTGACAGGAGTTTGCTAAATGCTTTACATGCATTATTTCATTTAGTCTTCACAATAACCCTAGTGAAGCAGGCACTAATATTGTTCCCATTTTATAGGAAAGGAATCTGTGGCCCAGGTTGGAAATAATTTTCCTAATAAGCTAATAAGTAATGCAATCTAGATTCAAAACTAGCTCTGTCTTACCCTAGACTTTGTACCTTTATCTAAAATTATATAATAGAAATATTGAAACAATTCTTCTAAAAAAAGAAAGACCACATCTTCTGAGAAAGATCAAGAAACACCTCTTCAAGAAAATGCCATCTAAATTGGAATTGAAAGATTGGCTGTGATGTTGACATGATTAGAACAGTGCTTTCAGAGCATTATTCTGTCAGAAAAGGGTGAATTGGAGTGGAGATAGGCTATAGTTAGACACCTGTTATATGCCAGGAACTTCTAGACCTCTGTCATCATGTAGCTTACATTAGTAGAAAGATAAGGAAAAGAAACAAGTGTATGACATGTCAGTGGTGATAGATGCTATCAAGAAAAATGAGGCCGGGCAAGGAAAGAGAGGATGAAAGAGGATTATCAGGGAAGGCTTTTCTGCTATGATAGTATTTGGAATTGGTAAAGATTGATTGGATTCCAATATAATTTAAAGGTAGAGCCAGTGGGTTTTGCCAAAAGAACTGCATGCAGCATGTAATGGAAAGAAAAGAGTGAAGGTTCTGGCTCATCCTTTGGGTAGGTCAATCAGGGCAGCAGCCCTGGAGTGTTAAGGATTTCTCAAAGGCCCCATGAAACATCAACAGTAAGATCTCCTTTATTATTGCCTTGGGTACTTCTAGTTGAATGGCCTTGGGCTCTATACCCTTGTGGAGACCTCCCTGTTAATTAATTCAGGGTTTTTGGCCTGAACAACAAGAAAAATTAACTTACAGTTTACTGAGATGGAGAGGACTATGAAGATGCAGGTTTAGTGGTGGTAATAGAGTGGACAGAGGAATCAAGAGTTCAGTTTGGAATATATTGAGTTGAAATGCCTATTAAAAATCCAAGGGAGAAATCAGTTAAGCAGTGAGTATGAGGATGAATCTTCATTTCAAAAGGGATGTTCAGGGTAGAGATACAATTTGGGAATTGTCAGCCTATAGGTGGATTTTAAAGCCATAGAAATACAATTTGGGAATTGTCAGCCTATAGGTGGGTTTTAAAGCCATAGAACTAGATGGCATCACATATAGAATAAGTATGAGAAAAGAGGGAAGCCTGAGGACTGAGCACTAGGAGCTGTAATGTAAGTGAAAAAGATGAGAAGGGACCAGCAAAGAAAACCAAGAAGTGTGGTGTTTCAAGAAGGCAGTCATTATCAAATATGTTAAATGATGCCAATAGGTCAAGTAAAATGACGGAACTTTTCATTGAATGTGACAGTGTGGAGCTCATAGGTATCTTGATAAGAGTTTTAAAAGTATGGTGATAAGTGATTGGTTCTAGTGGGTTCAAGAAGAAAGAGAGGAGAGGAAGTGGAGAGCAAGGATCCTGGCTTTAAAGGGGAGCAAAGAAATGGGTCAATACTGAAGGACGTTATGGTGTTAAGCAAGGCTGGTAGTGGAAGTGGTTGTTCAGAATAATATGTTTGACCAAGTAAATAGGGAAATTCTGTTGACAGGCCATTCAAAGAAGTATTGTCTGTGAGAAAGAGTACAAAAGTAGAGGATTGGCCTTGGATAGGAGCAAGAACACTTCATTTGTTGCAAGAAAATGGTATGTTGGTATACAGGTGCAGGTACACAATCTGGTAGATGGGTAATTTACCATCTTATCTGATTTTTTTTCTTCTATTCCAGTTAAATTCGAAGGTAAATTATTAACTCAAAGGAAGGGAAAAGAGGTGTGGAGGTTTGAAGACAGGACAAAGAGTAAAACAATCATCTACATAACTTGGTGCATCTTAAGAGCCTAGGATCAAGGGCCCACTTGACATAATGGTCTTGAATTTAAAGTGAGCCAACAGCATAGCAGTATGTCTTTCTTTAAGCATATTCAGCTACTTGAGTGTAAGCAAAGCAGCTGGTTGGGATTCTTCCAGGGAATTAGGACAGGGACTGAGCTGCAACGGAAATGAGGGTGAATGCAAAGGAATCTAAGCCAGGTAAGGAGGAAAGAATACATGAAAGTCTGCGGGGATGTGTAAAGATAGAAGAGTTGATGGGTTGGAAGCCTTGCAGGATTAAACAGCACATACTGTCAAAATGCTAGACGAGATGAGCTAGAAAAAATAAACACTAGTTTGAATCTGAGATTATGGATGAGGTACAGTTACATTCTATGGGTTGCTGGGTAGAATAGATGAAAGAAGACATCAAACAACTGAGAGATCAGGGTTTTAGATATACATTTTGCGTGGATATTGAAATCCCAAAGAAATATAAGAGAGCAGTGACAGAGAAACAGTAAGTCAGAAGATGCTATAATCTAGGAATGAGCCTTCCAAGACCTGGAAGACAGTTGGTAACAACAAGGAAAGATAAAGCCTATATAGTCTATGGCGTGAACTTCAAAGAAATGAGAGGTTAGAGAGAAGAAAAGGAAATAGGGTGGCAGTGGAATGGGAAACAGAAAAAAAAGTCTCATCTCCAAACTTAGTGGTTTGAAAATGAAGAAGCTGCATCTTTGGACTTCAGTTAAAGCCAAAAGGTAAAAGGAAAGTTCACTGAAAAGGTTGACAATAGAGAGAACTTTGCTGAAGATGGCCCAGGAATTTCAGAAGTCAAAGTGGAAGGATAGAAAAGGGTTGGAGAGTGGGTAATACCACATCACACTAAGGGACTTACCAAGCTGTATAAGGATGGGTTCTCATGATGAAGAATAACCTGGCTTCTTCTGAAGACTGAAGTTACTAGGGGTGTAGAATTTAATGGGAATAGTGCCCACAGTATTTTAGGCAGCTTATGGAAGTTACACTGTGATTTGGGGGAGAGAAAAATGGGGACTCACCAGGAAGGTAAGTTACCTAGCAGAAATGTACTGTTAAGTAAGAGCATGAAGAACTCATTGGATTACCTCTTCAGGCATGCAGATTGTGTCATTAGGCCATTGGAGGTCTGTTGGAGCTGCAGCAGCTCTATAAGCACACTTTATAGAAGTTTCCCAAAGAAGAAATATAGACAGTACAAGTGGGAATAGAAGGAGTAAGTCGATTAAAGTGATGTTTTAGCAACATAGGAATGCAAAATATAGTGGACCCTTGAACAACACAGGTTTGAACTGTGCAGGTCCACTCATCCATGGGTATTTTCAACCACACTCGGATACAGTATATGTAGGGCTTGAAACCCCCATGTAAGGAGGGCCAAGTTTTCATATGAGTGAGTTCCGAAGCACTGACTTTGGGACTTGAATATGCACATTTTTTTTTTTTTTTTGAGACAGAGTCTCGCTCTGTTGCCCAGGCTGAAGTGCAGTGGCACGATCTCGGCTCACTGCAACCTCTGCCTCCTGGGTTCAAGCGATTCTCCTGCCTCAGCCTCCTGAGGAGCTGGGACTACAGGCTCATGCCACCATGCCTGGCTAATTTTTTGTTATTTTTAGTAGAGATGGGTTTTCACCATGTTGGCCAGGATGATCTCAATCTCCTGACCTCGTGATCTGCTCACCTTGGCCTCCGAAAATTGCTTAGGGCTTACCCTCGCCAGAATAGCACTGGACGGGCATTCTATATTCCCTGGATTCCATACCCATAACAGAAATTGCTAATTAATGTTGGTATTGTTTCTCACAGGTTCTGGTTATAGTTTCAGAATCCACTTCATCATAGTACTAGAGTTACATATTATTAATACTAGCCCAAAATAATTATGCAGCATATGTCAGGTACTGATCTAAGCATGCTACCTATATGACTTTAATTATTAGAATAGCCCTATGAAGTTTTAAAGATGAGGCACTGAGGATCAAAGAAGTTAAGAAACTTACTCAAGGTCATAACAGCAGAAAAGCAGGAGAAGCAAAAATCAAATATAGTTCTACTTTTATGACAAAATCTCTCACTTAACCATTGTATTTTAAATCTTGGCACTAATGATGAAATGTCATTGACATCCTTATGACATGTTTGACAATTAATTTACCTTTCAGAATCACCAATATACAACAGGAAAATACAGAAGTGAAAGGTTATCAATATAGATTATTGAGTAGGAGTAAACCAAAAAGAGGAAAAGAAGAGATTACAGACACAGAGAATGTCAGACAACAAAGAAAGGAAGAGTCAAGGAGTTCCTAAAGAAGGTAATGAAACAATCTTAAGAAATAAATAATTAAAAGATCAGCAGCAACAACAAAAAGTAGCCTGGCAGGATAATTGTGTTAAAATTGATAGCAAATTAGAATAGAGGGAAGCAGTTACATTTAGCCAGGAAAAGCATACACAGTTTTTAGAAAAGGCATGCCAACCTGAAAATACAAGCCTATAATGAAAATGCATCAACTCTAATTGCTATAGAGTTGTTATAGTAGCACTATAATTATAGTATATGTGCAAGTGGCCTGGATAAAAAAATTAGGACAATCAAAATATTTATATACTGTTCCATAAAGGAATAGGTATAACATTGCAGTAGGCAACTTTGAATTGCCTATTACTGTTGCCTTTAAATTTGGTTTTGTCTATATCAGCAAGGGAAAATTACTAATTCTAAATTTAGTTTAGTGGGAAAAAGCAACAATTATTTCATGATTTTAAGTAAAGAATCATAACTTTCTTAAAATGTCTGTATTTTAATTTTTATTATATACTTTATTCTTTTGTCTAATTGTAGATAACCAAGACACATATTCATTAGCTGATGCTGTAGAGCAAGTTGCAAAGCAACAACAATCACAAGCATCAGAGATAGAAAAAAATAAAAAAGTTCTGTTCAATTTGCAGGTAACTTCTTTTATATAGTCTTTTAGATGTCTTTCCTTCTTCAAAAGTAAATGACCAGGAGGTTATTAAGAATACTTAATACTGGGACTTAGTTTTAAAGTTATTCTCTGTCAGTTATTCTGTTCTCCGTAAGTAAAGTTTACATGAGTATTCCAGTTTTATGGAAAATTTTACACTTCCAACATACAAAGATTCAACAATGTCATTGCATCTGTAGGATAACCATATAAAACCTAACATGTTAGAATTATTTTACATTCCGTTATTTGTTAGTTTTTCCTAAAATACTGAATTGAAGGAAGGTTAAGTTTTAAGCCAGTGTCTGTAAAGCTATGACTTGTGAGTTACCGGTTGTCAGTGAACATTTCAAGTAGCCTCCCTTTATGTTTCTTTCCTTTTTAACTATATTCATAATCCTACTACAGGGAATATGGGAGCCATACTTGGTCTTTGCATGCAACATAATTAGATATAACTATACTATGTGAATATGACTAAAGAAATGAAAATGAAAACAGTATTTTGTGCTCTGTAAAGGTTATTATTAAACATATCATAGAAATGAGAAAAATAGGCTCAGGAGCTGAACTGCCTAGTTCAAAAGGACAGATTTACTACTTCTTGTTCTGTGATCGAATTCATTGTGCTCCTGTTTTCTTAGTTGTAAAATAGAGATAACAATAGGACATACCCATAAGATTTTCATGAGGATTAAATGAGTTAATGTGTTTGGTGGGGACCAGGTGGACAGTATAGGGCCCGATTTTGACATTGGCTTTAAATGCATTGGTAGATATATGATGACAATAATTATATTATCATGGTAATATGGATTTCTTATAAATATTTGTATTATATTAGTCACTTCTAGAAAAGAATACATCTATTCAATAGAATAAAATTCAAAAACAATGTCATATTTTTGTAAAGAATTTTTTTTAAACTTTTCAGTCTTCAAAGAGTTTCATAGACTTTATTTCACTTATATTGAGAGCCTACTTTGTGTTAAGCATTTTGCTGAACATTGTCCTCACTCTTGTTACTTACCATCTACTGCAGAGAGAAAGAAGTAAACAAATCATTACATGCAGAGTAGTAGTACAATAGAGGCATGAACATAACACAGATTTAACACTAGAGAAGGAGTGATCACAAAAGAAGTGATGTTTCAGTTGAGTTTTAAATGGCAGCTGGAGTTCATCTGAATGATTAGGTGTCTAGTACAGGTTTAAGGGTTAGGGAGTAAGGAAGATATTATTCAAGATAAAAAGAGCCTGAGGATATTCACAGAGGCCTGAAATAGCATTGGTTCATTCCTATAACTGTAACCAGGTTTTTTCTTGGATGCCAGTGATTGTTGTGGATTTTTGGCCTTCAACCTCTTAAGGAATAAGTGGTGGGGCCACTGCAGGTGGACTGTATGCTTGTAAAGCAAATATTGAACCCAAAAAGTGTTGCAGAAAGGTGATTTTATTTAGGTAGAGAAAAGAGAAGGGAAGGAGAAGAGAAAGGCTTCCAGGAAGAGTGTGGAAGGGGATTCCAGAGGGGAAATACCGGGGGGAGCTCCCACCGTTTGGGAGGGGATTCCATAGAGCTGGAAATCCGGAGCAGGTGAGGGAGCACTGACTTTTATCCTGGGAGTAACCCCCACCTTCTCCAAGACCCTAGGCCAATGAAAGGAGTTCCTTAGAACTTCCGCTGGAGTGACTGACTTTTAGTTTCTTCCCGTGCCCATGAAATTCAAACATAAACCCTTGAATCTCCCGGATGGAGAGAAATGGGAGAGGGGCATGGTGCGGGGAAATTCTTGCCTTTAAAGCTACGCCCCCTCATGGACCCGGAAAGAGAACACATTCCCTCAGAACCATAAATAGTTTGATGGCAATGTAAATTACAGTGTGTTTTGAAAAAATCATGGAAGATATATACCACAATAAGAATATCCAACTTTATTCTAAACTTGATGAGAAACATTTGACAGATTGTAAACAAGAAGCAAATAATTAAATTTATATTTTAGAAAGAATTCTAGATACATAAAAAGCACTTATTATAATCCAATATCCATTCATGATTAAAAAAAAAAAAACCTCTCATCTAGTTGGAAATAAAAGGGAACTTCCTTAATCTGAGAAAGAACATCTACATAAATTCTACAACCAACCACATACTTAGTGGTGAAATAATGAATGTTTTTCTCCTAAGATTAGGAATAAGACAAAGAAGTCTGCTCTTACTCCCATTCAAGATGGTGCTGGTAGTTCAAGCCAGTACAGCTACGTGAGGAAAAGAAAGAAAACCCATCCATATTAGGAAGTAAGAAGTAAATCTGTTTTTATTCACAGATGGCATGATTTTTTTAAAAAGAAAATCCCAAGGAATCTATAAAAAGCTATTAGAACTAATAAGTGAGTTTAAAAAGATTGCAGGACACAAGATTAATATACAAAAATTTATTGTATTTCTACATATTGACAAGAGAAAATTAGAAATTAAAACTTCAAAAACAATGCCACTTACAATGCCATCAAAACTATTCAATACTCAGGGGTCAGTTTGACAAAAGATTTACAAGACTAGTATGCTGAACACTGTAAAACGTTGGTGAGAAAAATTGAAGAAGACCTCAGTATAGAGTTGTATAATTTTTATGAACCAGAAGACTCAGTATTGCTAATATGTCATTTCTCTCAATTTTATTTACACGTGAAAAGTAGGCCCAGTCAAAATTTCAGCAGGCTTTTGGGGCAAAATATATAAGCTAATTCTAAAAGTCGTATGGAAATGCAAAGCACCTAGAATAGCCAAAATAATTTTGAAGAAGAAATGTTGGAAATCTTATACTACCTGGGACGTTTTCTAATACTTAACCAATTTTCTGATTCTCTGGATACCAACTGGGTGTCCATTGATTTGATTCAGTTCTGACACTACAGTAGTTTTTCCTTATTTGCAGTTTTGCTTTCTGCAGTTTCAGTTACCCATAGCCAACTTCATTCTAAAAGTATTAAATGGAAGATTCCAGAAATAAACAATTTGTAAATTTAATATTGCAAGCCATTCTGTGTAGCATGATGAAATCTCGAACTGTCCTGCTCCATCCTGCCTGGGATGTGAGTCGTCCTTTTGTCTAGCACATCCATGCCATATGAGCTACCCATTCTTTAGTCACTTAGTAGTCATCTCAGTTATCAGATTGATTGTGGCAGTATTGCAGTGCTTATGTTCAACTAATCCTTATTTTACTTAATTTCCCCAAAGTATCAGAGTAGTGATGCTGGCAATTCAGATATGCCAAAGAGAAGCTGTAAAGTACGTACTTTAAGTGAGAAGGTGAAAGTTCTCAACTTAAAGGAAAGAAAAAAATCATACACTGAAGTTGCTCAGATCTTTGGTAAGAACAAATCATCCATTTGTGAAGTTGGAAAGCAGGAAAAAGAAATTCCTGGCTGGGCACAGTGGCTCATGCCTGTAATCCCAGCACTTTGGGAGGCTGTGACAGGTAGATCACTTGAGGTCAGGAATTTGAGACCAGCTTGGCCAAAATGGTGAAATCCTGTCTCTACTAAAAATACAAAACAGCCTGACATGGTGGTGCATGCCTGTAGTCCCAGCTAGTCAGAAGGCTGAGGCTGGCCAATCACTTGAACCTGGGAGGCGGAGGTTTCAGTGAGCCAAGATCTCACCACTACACTTTAGCCTGGGCAACAGAATAAGACTCCGAGACTCCATCTCCAAAAAAACAAAAAAGAAAAAGAAAGAAAGAAATCCCTGTTAATTTTGCTGTTGCATCTCAAACTGCAGAAGTTATGGACACAGTGTGTGATAGTGCTTAGTTAAGATGGAAAAGACATTAAATTTGTGAGTGGAAGACACAAACAGAAAACATGTTCCAAATAATGGCCACATGTTGCTCCAAAATGCACTAAGTCTATGAAGTCCTCAGGAAGGGATCTTCTGAAGTAAGTGACATCAAGTAAGGGATGGTTATACAGATGCAGAATCAGATTTAGATTGAAAAATATAAAACTTAGGGAGAAAGTCTACCAATAAAGAAGCTGCTGCCATGTGACTACAGTACAATAAGATATTTTAGGAGAAAGAGACCACATTCATATTTTATTACAGTATATTGTTATAATTATTATGTTTTTAGTTATTGTTATTCTCCTACTGTGCCAAATTTATAAATTGAACTTTATCATAGATATGTATGTATAGGAAAAAATATAGTATCTTTAGAATACTGTCCATGGTTTCAGGCATCCACAGAGGTCTTGGAACATATCCCCCTTGGATAAGGAGGAACTACTGTATCTACCTGGAATTAGCATCAGATCCTGCAAGTTAAAGGGCTCAGTCCCATAAGACTGCCCCTGCTTCATGTGCCAATCACAAGTCCCACCCAGGCCATCCATACTTCTGACCAACTGGCTATAAAATCAGAGGTTCTCACAACCTACTCCCACACTTGCTCCCCATCCCCCACCAGGTTTGAACATTTTTAGGATGACTCACAGAACTCAGGAAATCATTTCACTTACTATTACCAATTTATTAAAAAGGACACAACTCTGGAATAGCCAAATGGAAGAGATGATGCCTGGGGACAGGTATGTGGGAGGGGAGCCTGCAAAGGAGCTTCTATGCCCTCTCTGGGCACACCACTCTCCCAGCACCTCAATATGTTTATACCAACCCAAAAGCTCTCTGAACACCGCATAGTTTAAGGTTTCTTGTGGAGGTTTCATCACATTTTTAACTCAACCTCCAGCCCCTCTCCCTTCCCAGAAGGTTGGGGAAATGGGGCTAAAAGTTTCAGTCTTCTGGCCTGGCATGGTGGCTCATGCCTGTAATCCCAGCACTTTGGGAGGCCAAGGTGGGTGGATCACCTAAGGTCAGGAGTTCAAGATCAGCCTGGCCAACATGATGAAACCACGTCTCTACTAAAAATATAAAAAATTAGCTGGGCATGGTGGTGGGTGCCTATAATCCCAGCTATTCGGGAGGCTGAGGCAACAGAATCACTTGAACCTGGGAGGCCGAGGTTGCAGTGAGCCGAGATTGTGCCATTGCACTCCAGCTAGGGCAACAAGAGTGAAACCCTATCATCTCAAAAAACAAAAACAAATCAAAAAAGTTTAAGTCTTGTAATCAAGGCTTGATCTTTTTGACAGCCAGTCCCCATCCTAAGGCTATCTAGGGACCCACAAAGAATTAATTCATTTGAACAAAAGATCCTCTATTACCCTTATCACTTAGGAAATTCCAAGGTCCTATGGTTTGGATGTTTGTACCCTCCAACCCTCGTGTTGGAAGTTGATCCCTAGTGTTGGAGATGGGGCCCAATCAGAGGTGTTTGGGTCATGATAGCAGATCCATCATAAATAGATTAATGCCCTCCCTTGAGGGTAAGGGAGTTATCATTCTATTAGTTCCCCTGAGAGCTGGTTGCTAAAAAGAGTCTGGCACCTCCCGGCTTCCTGTCTTCCTTTCTTTCCCACCAAGTGACTGCTGCAAATGGCAGCTCCTCTTCACCTTCTACCATGAATAGAAGCAGCCTGAGGCCCTCACTAGATGTAGATGCCCAATCTTGAACTTTCCAGCCATCAGAATCATGGTCCAAATAAACGTTTTTTGAATAAATTATCCAGCCTCAGGAATGTCTTTATAGCAACACAGAATGGACTAATAAATAAGAGTTTTAAGAGCTCTGTACCAACAACTGGGGACAAAGACCAAATATCTTTCCATGTTACCACATTACCTGATTTTAATATTTATTATAGAGTATAGTAATCAGGACAATATGATATAGCTAGACATATAGATCCATGGAACAAACTAAAGTACCAGAAATAGCCCCACATATATCAATTGATTTTTGAAGAGGTACCAGAGCAATTCAGTGGAGAAGGATAATCTTCATGAAATGGTAGAAGAAATTGGATATTCTCATGAAACAAAATTCTGAATAAGAATTTTTGCACCTCAAATCATACACAAAAATTAACTCAAAATGAATCAAAGGCCTGAATGTAAGAGTTAAAACTACAAAATGTCTAGAAGAAAACATAGAAAAGCTTAGTGATGTTGGGCTTGACAATGATTTCTTTAATATGAGATATAAATTTTGATGAATTTCATCCAAAAAAAATTTTAAACTTACTCTTCAATATACACTATTATGAAAACAAAGTAAGATATTCTTACTGGGGCCCTTTGGCCATTTGGGTTGTCACAGACTAGAAGAAAATACTTGAAAACACATCTAACAGTATACTTACATTTCCACTCTATGCACACACACACAGGAAAATGCACACATATACAACCCACTAGAATGTCTAAGTTTAAAAAGAGTGACCATAACAAATGTTGATGCAGATACGGAAGGCCTGGAACTCTCAGACCTGTTAGATGGACTGTAAAATAACACAACCACTTAGGAAGACAGTTTATACTTTCTTGAAAAGTTAAACCTATCCCTACCATATACTCTAACCATTTAACTTCTGAGTGTTTACCCAAGAGAAATAAATGAATATGCCCACTGGAAAACTGGAAACACCCCAAGTGCCCATCAGTTAGATGAACTAATGAACTAATATGGTGTATTCATACAATGGAGTACTACTTAGCAATAAAAATGAAGAATTATTGATATATGTAACAACATGAATAAATTTTGAAATAATTATGCTTACTGAAAGAAAACTTAAAATTTTACATTAAATGATTCTATTTATATAAAATTACTGAAAACCAAACTAATCTTTAATGAAGGAAGGCAAATCAGTAATTGGCTAGGAATGGAGAAGTGGAAAGGGAGGAATGAATTGCAGAGTATCAGGAGAAAACGTTTTTGGGTAATGGCTACATTTATTATCTTAGTTGTGGCAATGGTCTCATGAGCACCAAAAGGTCAAAATTCATCAAATTTTAAAGTCTGAATATGTATTTATATTAATTTTGCCTCAGTAAAGTTAAGAGTTTAAAAAGGAGACATTGAAGAGGAAGAAAAGGGTGAAGAAGAAGAGGGAGGAAAAGAGGCAGAGGAGATAAAGGAAGAAGGAGAAGAGAAAAAAAATAACATAATTCTTATGTAAGGGAAGAAACAGATTAAAGGCAAAAGAAATTAAAGCCAATAAGAAAAATTAATAGTCAATTACATTAGTCTCAGAAAGAGAAGAGAGGACCAAATTATATTGGTCAATATACTCCCTATAGTGACTAACAGAGTTGATAGATAGCCTGATGTAACCAGCAGGGCCTGTGTCCCTTTCCTGACCATTGTTTGTGCATCAGTTATTCACTCATTTAATAAATGAGTGAATTTATTTATTTATTGAGCACCCACTTTGTGTCAGTTACTGTTTTAAGCACTGGGAAGGTGGTGGTGATGAAGATAGAGATGGTTTCTGTAGCCAGAGAGCTTACTTTCTAGTCAGGGGAAGCAAGCATACATTAACAAAACAAAGATAATTGAAAGATTGACATATTACAAAGGAAATACAATGGGGTAATATGTAGAGAGTAACTAGAGGAAGAATGGAATAGTGGTTGGTTCATTTACATTTTGATTTAGGGAAGACTGTTCTAAGACATAATAATAATACTGAATTGTAAAAGACAAAGACCCAATAGATAATTGCCAAGGTAGAGAATTTTACAGAGACCAAACAATAATTTAAAATGCTCTTAGGGAGAAGGTTAGCAAAATAGATAGGCACTGGGGCATATATGGCTTGTAAGACACCTTGAGGAATTTGAAATGTTTTATTGATGCAATGGGAAACCACTGGAGGATGTTAAGCAGGGAAATAACATGATATGATTTATGTTTTGAAACTATTCTTCTGCCTGATTTACACAGACTAGTTGGGGGAGTGGGGAGGAATGGAAATAGGGAGATGAGTTAGACATTAGGTCACACCTGAAGACTGATCAGAAGTCCATTGGGGATTTTATTTTGGAGTCCCAACCATCAGGATTTGCTGAGAAATAGGTTGTGGGGGTAAGAGAAAGGGTAGAATAAAGAATGACTGCTAGGCTTTTGAGTATGCAGGTGGAAAGTGGTACAGTTTATTGAAATCAGAAAGACTGGGGGAGAAATATGTTTGGTGTACAAATTAAATTTTTTTTTCTGAATATGTATAGTTGAGATATCTGGTAAACATCCATATAGAAATGTCAAGTGAGCATCCAAAATATCAAACCTGATGATAAAAATTGAGGTTCATTGCCATGTTGTATTTTTCAGTGAACTTACCTCCTTTTTTCTGCCACGAAAAGGATAAAAGGAAGTTTGCATTTTTAAAACAATGCCTTCTAACATTACAAGTTTACTTAAAAAGAATGACCATAGTAGATAGAGAAAAGGACCATGGAGAATGGCCTACAGAGTTATTTTGGTGGGAAGATCTAAAGAACTTGAGGAACAGTTAGACATAGATATTAAAAAGGAGGGAGGAGCTAAGATGGTACCATTAACTAAGTTGGGAAACAGGAGTGTGGCAATTTGCATTTTTGGTCCCAATTTTTCATCCTTTTGTCTATCCATACCCTTTGCCATATCATTACAATGCCTTTCCAAAATGGATGGACATACTTCCACCCCTTGACTCTGGGTTTCATTATGTGACTAGCTGGGGTGTTATCAGATGTGACTCAAATAAAAGCTTTAAAAAACTCTTCCATAACTGAATTTCACTCTTTTGCATCTACTATTATCATAAGACATGCCTGGGTTGGCCTACTGGCAGAGAAGATACACATAAAGCAAAGCCAAGACATGCCTGTCAGCCCAGTTAAAGACAATTTAAATCATCCTACAATCAGCCAATCCCCAGACACTTGGGCAGATTCAACCAAGATCAGCAGACCCACCTAGCCATCCCTTGCTGCTCCCAGGCTTATGAACCACCTAGCCAACCTCAGCTGCTCCTAGTCATATAAGAGATACATACTTACTTATGTATTGTTTTATGCCCCTGAGGTTTTGTGGTTCTGGCAACAGATAATTGATACAAGGAGTAACCGGCTGCTGTTGTAGAAAGGATTCATTCAATTTTTAGACATGGTGAATTTGAGGTGGCCAGTGGCAGCTGGGCATAGAACTCAGCAGCCACTTACATTCTGTGAATCATCAGCAGATATGTAGCTGAAGATATAAATTTAGATGAAATTACCCAAGGAGCATATATATATAAAGTGAGAAGAGGAAATTATGATGACTGAACTCTGGGAAGACCTGTATTTGAAAGAACCATTGAGATTGAGAAGGAATTCTCAGAAATTTCTAAGGAGAACAGGAAAAGACTGGTAGTGCAAAAACTAGGTTTTAACAAGGAGGAAGTGGTTAGCAGTGCAAAATGCCCCAGGGAGGCAAAGTAAATATCTTTATACTCATTTTACAAATGGAGAAAGTGTAGCTTGAATTGGGTAATTAAGTTTGTTATTCATTATCATACAAACTAGTAAATAGCAGTAAAGGTGCTGGAATCTAGATCTTTTGATTCTTAACTCAAGGGTTTATCATTTTTTATCATATTGTCTGTTGGGATCGGCACATCTGCCGGGGACTCTTGGCCAGCAAGAGGGTCCCAATACCTGGAAGAGAGAGTGCGCGAGAAATAAAGATAGACAGACAGATGGGGTCTGGAGGACTGAATAGGCAATGCCTAGACAGTGATTTTATTTGTGCATAGGGTCCCAATATATACTTTCAGCTTTCAGCAGCTGACGTCAACCCACATTGTTGATTTTATACAATAAAGGGGAACAAAAAGTTACAACACAGAAGGTCTGGGGTAGAAGAAAAAATACCAGTAAACAAAAGGAGTATTTAATCAGGGGCCATAAAAGAGAACATGAGAATCACAAAACAAGAAGGTGATTTTCTTATCTATTGAGCAAGGGTTTACATTTGGAAAGGGGATATTCCTTAAGGGTCAGAAGGAATCACAAATCCTCAAAGGCAACAGTCTCCAAGAGTCACATGAATGGCCACAGGGCCTAGGCAGTGCTCAGTAAACAGAGTCATAAAACTAGCCCAGAACAGGATTTAAAATAAAACACAATGTCTAGTAAGACCACACAGCCATCACCAAGCCATTGTGTCAGAGTCAGGGAGTCTAAAATAACTTCAACAGAATCATCCATTTTAGTTCCTGCTTCCTCATATCTCGACTGCTTCCAGAAAGAAGGGGGAAATGTGTCTGGGCTCAAGCTCACATTATGGTGGAGGTACGGTCAAAAGGCCTCTACGCTGGAGCGATCCCCACAATTGTCTTTCTTGAGTGTATACTTCTGATGCCTATAAATAAATTAGTAAAATTATTGTA
>CAUYLG010035820.1:0-72636 GCA_963573385.1 Cacajao melanocephalus
GGTTCAACATATGCAAATCTATAAACATAATTCACCACATAAACAGAACCAAAGACAAAAACCACATGATTATCTCAATAGATGCAGAGAAGGCCTTTGACAAAATTCAACAGCCCTTTATGCTAAAAACTCTCAATAAACTAGGTATCAATGAAACGTATCTCAAAACAATAAAAGCTATTTATGACAAACCCACAGCCAATATGACACAGAATGGGCAACAAATAGAAGCATTCCCTTTAAAACCTGGCACAAGACAAGGATGCCCTCTCTCCCCACTCCTATTCAATACAGTATTGGAATTTCTAGCCAGAGCAATTAGGCAAGAAAAAGAAATAAAGGGCATTCAATTAGGAAAAGAAGAAGTAAAACTGTCCCTATTTGCAGAGGACATGATCATATATTTAGAAGAACCCATCGTCTCAGCCCAAAACCTCCTTAAGCTGATAAGGAACTTTGACAAAGTCTCAGGATACAAAATCAATGTGCAGAAATCACAAGCATCCCTATACAGCAATAACATACAGAAAGCCAAATCATGAGTGAACTGCCATTTACAATTGCTGTGAAGAGAATAAAATACCTAGGAATACAACTAACAAAGAAGGTAGAAGATCTCTTCAAGGAGAACTGTAAACCACTGATCAAGGAAATAAGAGAGGATACAAACAGATGGAAAAACATTCCATGCTCATGGTTAGGAAGAATCAATATTGTGAAAATGGCCATACTGCCCAAACTAATTTATAGATTCAATGCTATCCCCATCATGCTAACATTGACCTTCTTCACAGAACTGGAAAAAGCCACTATAAACTTCATATGAAACCAAAAGAGAGCCTGCATAGCCAAAACAATCCTAAGCAAAAAGAACAAAGCAGGAGGCATCACACTATCTGACTTCAAACTATATTACAAGACTACAGTAATCAAAACAGCATGGTACTAGTACCAAAACAGAGGTATACACCAATGTAACAGAACAGAGGCCTCAGAAGCAATGCCACACATCTACAACCATCTGATCTTTGACAAATCTGACAAAAACAAGCAATGGGGAAAGGATTCCCTGTTTAATAAATGGTGTTGGGAAAACTGGCTAGCCATATACAGGAAGCTGAAACTAGACCCCTTCCTTACACATTATACAAAAATTAACTGCAGATGGATTAAAGATTTAAATATAAGAACTAACACCATAAAAATCCTAGAAGAAAACCTAGGCAAAACCATTCCGGACATAGGCTTGGGCAAGGACTTCATGACTAAAACACCGAAAGCAATGACAGCAAAAGCCAAAATAGACAAATGGGACCTAATTAAACTTAAGAGTTTCTGCACAGCAAAAGAAACAATCATTAGAGTAAACCAGCAACCAAGAGAATGGGAAAAAAATTTTGCAACCTACCCATCTGACAAAGAGCTAATAGTCAGAATCTACAAGGAACTAAAGGAGATTTACAAGAAAAAAACTAATAAACCCATTTAAAAGTGGGCGAAGGATATGAACAGACACTTTTCAAAAGAAGACAAATATGCAGCCAACAAGCATATGAAAAAATGCTCATCATTGGTGATTAGAGAAATGCAAATCAAAACCACATTGAGATGCCATCTCATGCCAGTTAGAATGACGATCATTAAAAAATCAGGAGACAACAGATGCTGGAGATGATGTGGAGAAATAGGAACACTTTTACACTGTTGGTGGGAGTGCAAATTAGTTCAACCATTGTAGAAGACAGTGTGGCAATTCCTCAAGGATCTAGAAATAGAAATTCCATTTGACCCAGCAATCTCATTACTGGGTATATACTCAAAGGATTATAAATCATTGTATCATAAAGACATGTGAACACATATGTTCATTGTGGCACTGTTTACGATAGCAAAGGCCTGGAACCAACCCAAATGCTCATCGATGATAGACTGGACAAAAAAAAATGTGGCATATGTACAATATGGAATATTATGCAGCCATAAAAAATGATGAGTCTGTGTCCTTTGTAGAGACATGGATGAACCTAGAAACCATCATTGTCAGCAAACTGACACAAGAACAGAAAACCAAACACCGCATGTTTTCACTCATAGGCAGATGATGAACAATGAGAACACCTGGGCACAGGAAAGGGAACAACACTCACAGGGCTAGGTTGGGGGGTGGAGGGGTGGGCAGAGGGGTGACAGCAGGTCGGGGACAGGGAGGATGGGGAGGGATAACACTGGAAGAAATGCCTGATGTAGGCGATGGTGGGGTGTGGTGGGAGGGAATGGAGACAGCAAACCACCATGGCATGTATGTACCTATGCAACAATCCTGCAGGATGCAGGACATGCACATGTACCCCAGAGCCCAAATACAATTAAAATACACGCACACACACACACACAATTTTTTTTCTTTTTTATTTCTTCTTGTTTCCATTGAGGTTGGAGCTGTTATTTTTTCTTTTTTTCTATGCAGAAGCTCTTTAGATTAATCAGGTTGCACTTGTCAATGTTTTGTTGTAATTGCTTTTAAGGACTTAGCCATAAATTCTTTGCCAAAGCTGATGTTGAGAAGGGTAGTTACTAAGTTTTCTTCTAGGATTTTTACAGTTTGTGGTCTTACATTTGACTCTCTAGTCCATCATGAGTTCATTTTTGTACATGGTAAAAGTTAGGGGTACAGTGTCATTCTTCTGTCTATGGTTAGCCAGTTATCACAGCACCATTTATTGAACAAAGAGTCAGGGGCATAGTTTCTCATTAGTCTCACAAACATTTTGTACCAATGGCTCATGTTCACTTCAGGGAAACTGGACTGAATGATGACTGCAAAATTTTGTTATTCCTTGACAACAATTCTGTTCATTCTCCAACTGAAATTGTGATAAAAATAATGCTTATACTGTATACTTTTCCCCAAATATGACTTCATTAATTCACTCAGATGACCAGGATATCCTTAGATCAATGAAGAGCAAATATTAAAACACTCTCTTGAACAGTATGCTAGCAGCAGCGAACAGAGGCATGGATGTGGGAGGTTTTCAGAAGGAAGTCAGCATGAATGATGCCATATATGCCATTGTCAATGCTTGGAATACAGTGACTAATGACCTGGTTGTGTATGCCAGGCAGAAATCCTGGCTTATGACTATGTTCATGTTGAACAAGGTGATGACTTTGAAGGATTCCATATGTCAAATGAAAAAAAAAAGTCTCACCTTCCTACATATGCAAAATATATACTTTTAGAGTCTCTCAGTAAGCTGGAAGAAGTGGATATCAAAGAATTTTTTAACATCGATAATGAGACTTCAGATTTTCATTCATTAATCAATAATGAAATAGCCAAAATGATTCTGAATCAAGGTGATTGTGATAATAGTGAAGATGAATATGATGCAGTTAACACCACAGCCAAGTGCTCATAAATGCCATGGTTAAAATGTGTAACAGGCTTATAGAAGGAATAGAGCAGTATTCACTCAGAACAAGAAATCATTCCAGCTTATAAAATCAAAGAAGGACTTATGAGACAAAAAACATTGTTAACAAGGCATATGACTCTGGAGAAAACATTTTAAAAAGGCATATAGCATAATGCCTCTTTATCCAGAGGACTCACTTCCTGGTCTCTCAGCTGCTTCTGGTGTTTCTTCCCACCAAAAAAAATAAAATACAGTGTACTGTAACCTTTTAAACAAAACACAGCATTGTAGGTGGAGAATGAAAGCCTTTCATTGTCTGTTTCTGCTGTTGTTTAACAGCTTATCCAGGTAGTCTGATAATGACATTGTGCTGTTTAGTTAACCTGAACACATTACTTTTTCTGTATTAATGGCATGTCATTTTTTTTTACTGCTAAGTATTTATCAATGAATAAGAGTAAGAAAATGATTACTTATTAGTAGCACATAAATTTAAAGTTAGGGATAATGATGGTGATAAATAACCACAGACTGTCCACACAGGTGGCTGAGACAGTGACACCATTGCTTTCTTTTGGTTCAGTGTACACAAACTTTGTTTCATGCACAAAATTATTTGAAATGTTATATTAAACTACCTTTAGGCTATGTGCATAGAGTATATCTGAAACAAATAAATTTTGTGTTTAGACTTGGGTTCCATCTTCAAGCTATCTCATTAAATATATGCAAAACCCAAAAATAAAAACAAATTTCAAATCTGAAACACTTCTGGTCTCAAACATTTTATATAAAGAATATTCAATCTGAAGTAAAGTTATTTTTGAAAACTAATGAAACAAAATAATTTTCTTAAAAGTACTCTTTGATACACTTCAGGTAAATAGATAATTATCCACAATGGAAGCTGAGAGATACAAGGAAAAACACTAAAATTTAAGGGTTTGCGTAAATATAAATTAATATTGATGGCTTAATACAATAGTAGTTATTTTTATATTCATTCATTTATATTTAATACAATGGCATGCAAGTCAGTAGTAGGAAAATATGGTTAAGGTATTTCAAAGTCTTTAAACTGACCTTTAAAGAGGTTAAAGGTGCCCATTAATATTAGGTTTTCATAAACAATAATTCATGTTGTCATATTCAGATAAACCATTAAAATATTAAACTTGTATAAATTTCAAGCTAATATGAGACAGAATGGGATTTTTAAAAACCTCAAATAAACCAAAATGAACTCCAGTGAATACGGAGCAAACAGAAATCATTTAATACGATAGTAGCTTTAAACTCAAATATTTCAGTATGTATGCTGAAAGTAAATGCAGTCATGTGCTACATAACAGCATTTCAGCCAATGATGAACTGCATACACAACAGTGATCCCACAAGATTGTAATACCATATTTTCACTGTACTTTGTCTATACGTAGATATATTTAGATACACAAATATTTATACTTTCCATAATGTTACAACTTTCTACAGTATTCGGTACAGTAACATGTTCAACAGGTTTGTAGCCTAAGAACAACTAGGTATAACATATAGCCTAAGTGTGCAGTAGGCTATATTATCTAGGTTTATGTCAGTACACCCTATGATGTTTAAACAAGAGCAAAATTGCCTAACAGTGCATTTCTTAGGATGCAACTCTATCATTAAGTGACACATGATTATATACTAAAGGCTCCAGTTAAGAAGCAAAAATTGTCACACTGAATTAAAAACAAATGGCCATACGGGTAAATAAGAGATGTATCTAAAATATATGAGTATTTAAACTGTGTGATTATTCCATCAGTTACTAAAAAACAGCTTTCTTAGTTTCTTACTTCGGTTTTGCATTTGTCTATTTCTTCTTGTAATTCTGCCAATTTTTGCTTCATATGTTTTAACACTGTTTTATTAGATGGATACAAATTTGGAACTCTACTCCTCTCTATCTCTAGTATTGCTTTTGCCTTTAGATTCTACTTCAACATTGTTTCAGATAAATCAGGTTTTCTTTTATTATTTTTAAATTATAAAAGACATACATTGTCACTATTGAAAATTTAGACAACAGGTGTTTATTTTGAAGTTTGGTATTGAAAATCCTTGCTGTGTTTCTTTCGTTATGTTCGACACATCCACTCATTAGTGGTGATCTCAGAATATTTATCAGTTCAAATAGAAAACGAGGGATGTCCTTTATGAAGCACTCTCCTGCCAAGAATTTTTGCCATTCTCTCTAGTTGTCGGAAGCCCCAGTTAAGAGGTTTCTAGTTCCCAATTCCTCTGATCAGAAAGATGAGATCATTTCAAAGTTTTAGCCTTCCTGCCTTCTTGTATAGTTCCAAGCAATTGGGGTACAGTGGCAAAAAATGAGATAATAAGTGGGATTTTCGCCACATTCTTCTATGTCAGGAGCTCCTTTCCTAGCTCCCTTATCTGAGGTCTTTCCTCAAAGTCACAGATGCCTGTGCCACTGTGCACTTGGAGCTGGTGTAGGGAAAGGCATGGGACCATAAAGAAAAGAAAATTAGGGATTACAGAGCAGGATGTCTCATAAATGGAATTTATCAAAGTCATAAAGGTGTGAATCAACTTTGCATTGTCCATCTAGTATTGATCAAGTTACGCTAAGAAGTAAATGGAAATCTTTCCAAATTTTTTATGGCTGTCACCCATCCTATAAGCTATTATTTTGTCTTTATGAGTGGTCTTTACTACACTTCTAAAAAGTTTAAGTTAATGATAATGAATGAATGGTAATGAGGAGAAAGAAATCAGAAGATAAGATCATTGACAAGAACAAAATATTAACATTGCTTATACGTACATATTCTAGGTACATATGTGCAACTTATATGATATTAACATGCACAGAAAGACCTGCGTCCCTCCTGTTTATTTTTGACATTATTCTTGGCAATTTAGAGTTGGATACTGATAATATTCTTTAGAAGATAATTTGCAATAACAAAAGCCAGGGATAACTTTTTGCTTCTGTCTACCAAGACGACATCTTCTCTATGAATTAAAGGGTCTTTTATTCAAATCTATTTGAGTTATATCCATCATCTCCAATAAATTGAAAATTTGTTTATAACAAATGTATATTCATAAGAGTAACAGAGTTACATTTTCATTTTATTGCTCTATCATTATGGAATAAGTTTTCTTTAAATATTACTTTATTATTTCCATCATCTTCCTAATTGGAATCCGTATCATAACTTTTCAAGCGACCTCAGTGGTCTTTTAAATATTTAAGACTTGAGCATACTGATTTCTTTTGATTATCAAAAATTTCATCTGGGAGCTCCTGGATCCAATTTGTCTATTACTGTTTTTATGATAAGGTGATGCTGAGCTATTGCACCCTGAAGAAGAAAATAATGAAATGTCTCAAATATTTTCAGTTGCATATCTCTGTCAGTGTATTTTGGAATTACATTATTCTATTCTTGGAAATGTGAAAGTTCTGATAAGCAAAAGCTTTTCTTGATAAATTTGTAGTTACAATAAGACTATGATATTGAAATTTGACAGCAAGATATAGTCTTTTAAGCCAAGTCAATACATTGCAAATATATACCGATTATATTATGATAACTGAACCTATCACAGTACTGCTAAGCTGTTATCAAGAAAGTAAATATTTTAAAAATAATAAAAAAGAAGAAATTTAATCATACTACCAGGTATATTGTAAAGTAAGAGAATATTTATTGTCATTATTGACTTAGTGTGTTTTGAATGGGTAACAATTTTTGCTAAAATTAAAAACCCATGACTACATTTCCTAAAGCCAGAAATATTTTAATATTCTAAAGCTGCACTAACTACATGTGTCTTTTTAAACCCTTGGCATGTGGCTAGTCAACATTGAAAGATGCTATAAATGTAAGATATATGCCAGATCTCAGACACTTAGTTTGACATAAAGAATGTAAAACATCTCATTAACAATTTTTATACCGATAACATGTTGAAATTGTAATTTGGAAATTTGGGGTTAAATAAACTATATTAAGGCACAAAACAGCAAGTAATTCCCAATGTCTAAAGTTAGGAGATACTGAATTATAAGTGGTAATTCATTTATTCAGTTTATTCAAATAATATGTATTGAAGAAGTCTAGTGTATGTTTTACCAGCTCTGCCTCTAGATCTAAATTGGCTGTGTTCAATTCCTCTACCACTTACTAATCATGTGATCTTGGGTAATTTTTTTAAACATCTATAAGCCTCAATTTGCTTAATGTACACTGGGAAAGATAATGATAATAGTAATTATAATTTATAGAGTTGTTACAAAGATTAAATAAGCTAATCCACTTAAAATTCTTAGCATTGTCATGTTCTCCAGCTAAAGACCATTAAGAACACACTTGTAATTGAGTAAGTTGGGTTTATTGCTTGTTATAGTGAAATAGAATGCACAACATGGGGAGCCAAGGGCTTCTTACTAAGAAGTGCTGAGAGATCTATCCTAGAATTCGGCTTTGGTTGAAAATTTTAGGGGAGGATCCAAGAAACCAGGGTTTGGCTTTAGACAGGGCTGGTGTCAGAAAGCTGGGGAAATTCTATGACTGGGTACCTCAATAAACACTATCCTCAGAGAAGACAGGCTATAACAAGGCTAAAGCAGTAATTGATTAAGTAGTGGCCACTCCTATTAGCCAGGAGAGGGAAGTGTTTGGTATTTTGCACAGTGATCTTGCTTTTGTCTCGGCTTTGACAAAGTTATAAAGTGGTCTTTTGTCTTGTGGTCTGTCTCAAAGTGACTTTGTCTGATGTTAGGAAGATTATATATGCCCGTAGGAGAATGTTATGCCCTAGCTGTAAGTGTCAGACCAATTCTTATGTGTCAAGGGTTGCTTTTTCTCATTATTATTGTTTCTTAGCATTGAACCTAATACATTGTAAGCATATTTGAAGTTACTTAAGACATCAAATGGAGATGTCAAGCAAACAAAGAGTTTATGGCTGTGCTCTCAGAAGCTATCATTTAATGGCCAGGTAGAAGAGAAAGAGGCTGCCATGAAAAATTAAAAATAACCAGAGATGGAAGGAAAGCACGAAGAGTGTGATGTCACAAAGCTGAAATAAGGGAATCATTCCAGGGAAAAAAAAAGTGGTGAATAACTGTCAGATATTGCTAAGAGGTTAAAGATTATGAGTTCTGAATACTGCAATTAGAAATAGGGAAGTCAATGGCATCCTTAGAGAGGATAAAAAATGCAGAGGAGACCGACAATTGCTTACAAAGGGAGAAGTAAACTTAGGCTCCCGTTGGGCCGAGGAAGATTTGCATTTTTTTAACATAGAAATTGTTTCACATTTAAATGTTGATGGGATACTTCCAGTCAAGCAGAAGAGGTTAATTAGGAAAAATTGGTAATAGAAGTTTCTAGGAAAAAAGCTGGCAGGAATAGAATCCAAAACACATGTTAATAATCTGGGATCCACTGTCAGGTGTGATACTGTTATTGTTGTTGTTTGCCTCGTTTGAGGTATTAACCATAATTGTCTGGATAGGGTGAAATTACGGAATGATTCCAATTTTATAAATAACATAATTAGACTTGTATTTTAGAAGATAACGGCCCAACAATTCAGTAAAGTTATGGATTTGAACTACAGCAATATCAGTTGGGATAGAAGGAAAGACTTTAGGAGTACTCCACTCTAGGAGAGGCCCATGATACTATGTGGTCATCAATTACATTTGAACGTCATAGGGCAAATGAAATAGAATGTAGAGGATAACTCTAGATTTTAGACTTGAGATACCAGGAAGAAGATGGTGCCTTTTCTTTGTAAGAAATACAAGAGGAAAAGCAGATCTGGACAGAACTACCAGGGAATGGAGAAGAATATGAGTTTGTTCAATTCATTCATCTAGTCATTCAACTTAAATTTTTTAAAAACCATTTTATGTCAGGAATCATACTAAACTCTGAGGAAGCAGTGACGAACAAGACAGCCATGTTCTCTGCCCTGTTTGGTACTTGCTTCTTTATTTGGGTTAAAAATTATTTTAAGATTTCTACATCGATATGTTAAACAAATCAATCAGTAGGATAACCTAACGTAGGGTCAGTAGAAAAATCTGGGCTGCAAATTTTATATGTATACACACACACACACACACAAACACACATATACATATAAATATACATATACATATACTTACATATACATATACACATACGGAGAGAGAAAGAGAGAGAACATTGATGATAGTCTTAAAATATCTTCACATTGGCCAGCCTGATTATAGTAGACTGTAAATAAGGTAGCTACATTTCTAAGATCTGTGGTTATTTTGGTGGTCAGATCACATTAACTATCAATCTGGCTCTTATACATAAATATACCGCTTTATACTTATCCACGCGGCATAACTGATTGGCATTTCATTTGGGGCTAGATGGAATTGGGTTTGAACTCTATCTCTGCCTTTCCAGATGTGAAAACATCAATCACCCAATATTTATTAAACCCCTACTCTGTATCAGCCCTTGTGCAACACACTGAAGTGCATGGTTAATAATCCATTGTCCTTACCCTGGAGAAGCTTCTAGATTCCTGGAGCAGATTCATTTTCATCTTTGCTAACATGAGGAATATAATACCTTTCTCATCAGGTTATGAGGAATAAGTGAGGTAAGTATGAAGAGTGCCTAGCCTTATTCCTGATGCATATTTATCTAAATCATGCTATAAAGTTAGCTAAAAAATGACATCATCTTTTAGGGTCACAATGTCACTAAGAGTGCATTCCTTTAAAAAATGAGTAGGTACTTCTACCCCTGAGCTTGCTATTAAGTATTCCCAATAGCACGATATATTTATTGGTTTGTCTTTGAGGAATCTTAACAGTAGCTGAATTTTCATGGATTGACTCTGCCAGCTATATACAACATTTCATTTCTAGGATACCGTTATGCCAAGCATCAATCTGACATAAGCAATGAATGGCATGTGCTACTGGGTCATGCCCCCACTGATTCTTGATAAATTAGCCTTTTAACAAATTACTGCTTATCTGCCTTATGCAGTGCCTTCTTTAAAAGCCTCCAGTGCATAACCATTTAAGCAATATATTTTTTTTTTATGGAAGAAAGAAGATAACTTAGGAAACAAAATAATGAGGAAACAATTCAAAAGACAGAGGTTCATAGAAAGTGGGTACCAGCCATACATTTTCACTACTGTTTGACAGTTTAGTTCTTAACAAAGTTTTTGTACCTCAATATCTATTATCAGCTGCTTATAAACTCCCAGATCTTAAATAAATATATTTAAAAACCAAGGATACTTTGACTAGACATAGCACCTTAAGCACTACTGGCCAAAGTTCTTGTTGGCTTTCTGGAATCAGTGGACTATCACAAAGGCCTAAAAAGTTTCCATTGTAACTCTTCAGACACTCATACATACGCTGCCCATAAATACTCTGTGCAGTACTGCACAGAATATATTCAAAAATTCTTAACCAGAATTGTTAAAAATCTTCTGGGAGGGCTGATCTATACAAGGATTGATTCTCCTAAGGAAGATTTTTTTCCCTAAAGTGAGCAATGTTCTAGGAAACCTAACTGTAGCTCTTATAAGATTAATATTACAAAGTGGCAAGGAGGGTGGGGGTAGTGCTGTAACTCACATGTTCTAGTAAACTTAGCTTTCTTTATAAAGAATATATCCTCAAACTTTACTGTGCATTAACAAAGTGATTGACTCTCGGGAATATTCCAGAAGTATTTAGAGCTTTTTTGTTCATATGGAGCAATGGAGGAAATCACATTAAACTGCAATAAAGCATACAGGTATTTTAACCCTTTTTCCATTTGTCTTCCACCACATCTCTGGAAGTGGCATAATCTATTACCATTTCAATGCTTGACATCAATGGTGCAATGAGATGCACACATCTATTTAGCACAAGGCTTTCTTTCTGGTTATAGATTTAAATCCTTTTTAATACCAAATCCCAAGGCTCTAGGGGAAATTGTTATGAGTGAGATTTGACTATACATTGGTCATTTGGGGCTCAGTGGACTTTTCAGATGGGCTATGTCAACTTTACCTAATCCATGTGATTTTTCAATACCTCGAAATAAAAGGGAAAGAAAACGCAGACTTTAGAATTAGAAAAACCTAATTCACATAAGTCCTCTATCCTCACAGTCTTTGTGGCATTCAGAAAATAATACAAACTTTTTGATCTTTGGTTTCTTCAAAAAATGGTCACAAGAATACTTACTTTGTAGAGTTTTTTAAGGATTAAAAAGTATTTATGTGTTAATACAAAGTAGATGTTCAATATGCTGGGGTCATTACCTTTAACTATAAAGGCTTTCAAACAAAGGAATCATTCTGAGATCCAATGGTATAAGAAACAACAACATTTCAAGTGCCCTTCACTTTAAAAAAGGTTTCATGATTCTATGTCCTTATATATCAAGGGTGAAGGGATTTTGCATATGTAATGAATGGTCCATATCAAATAGACTTAAACTAATCAAAAGTGAGATTATCTTGGATGGGCCTGACTTAGTCAGTTTGAAGCCCTTTAACAGAGTGTTTAGACCTTCTCTGAGGTCTGATTCTCTTGTTGGCCTCAGAAATCAAGCTTCCATGCTGTGAGAGGTGTGTAGGGGGTTATGTTGGAAGGAACTGGGGTAACTTCTAGAACCTGAGAGTGACCCCTGGCCACAGCCAGCCTAAACAAAACAAAACAAAATCCTTGGACCTACAAGCTCTAAGAATAGATTTCTTCCAAAAATCATGTGCACCTGATCAGGGCTTCAAGCTCTAGAAAGAAACACACCCTGTTTAACCCCTTCACTGTAGTTCTCTGACTTTGCCACTATAAATGCATTTCTTTAAAGCTACTAATTTTGTGGTAATTTGTTACACCACAGCAGAAAACTAAAATAGAGTTGATCTTTTTCTAGTTATCATTTGGGATAACTAGAAAAAGATCAAATAGGAGAAGAATGTGACTGGAATAAAATGGTTTTAGCAAGTAAATCATTGAAACTGCATAAAATTTTCAAACACTTAGGTAGAGTTATTAGAACGCAGTTTATAGACAGAAAATTTTTTTAAGAGGGAACAGAAACTTTACTTCCAATTCCATTAACAATCTACTCACCATCATAAATAACTAAACCAGTCCAAATTATAGTGGTTCTTAATTAAAGACACAGCATCTTGACCACTATCCTAATAAAGTGGTTGATGTGTTGGTAGACAATTTAATTGGAAGAAGTGACTCTATGTAACAGCATAAATAATGTAAATAATCTCACAGAACTAATTATAAAGGATAAGAAAATCTTAGGAGGGCTAATAATGTATTTAAATGCAAATCCTTGCATTTGATTAGCTGTTTTAACATTATATAACTTATTCTAGACTCAGCCCCAGACATTTATGGTTTCTAAATGTAAGCTAAAAATTTAATATCTAGATATTAAGAAGTCACAAGCTTTGGGAAAGAGGAAACTTAGAATTGCCATAATGGCCCATGTGAAACCTGTATATGTTTAAATGAATTAGGTAAAATAGACCACATAATTATACTATTTTTAGGTGTGAGTTTATGATAAAGATGAGGGAATTAATGGTTCAGTAACTTAAAATCCTCAAACAAAGCAAGTTGTACTACCACTGTTAAAGTAACACACTGGGCTCACGACTATGAAGAAAAATAGGCTAAAAAATCAGGGGCAAAAATGGCTCCTGATAAACTGGTAAAAATGAAAAAGAGCTGCATACACTTTTTTTTTCTTGTAAGTCAAATACACATTTATCACTTCATAGGACTGATGTAAATAGACTTGGTTCTTGAGGACTCAAAATTTAAATGCAAATGTCTGTGTGTGTATCTGTATGAATGTGTACAGGCATATGAATGGAAAGATGGAAAGGACTTATAAGGGAAAGCACACAAGATTTTGTGCCCCTTTCCTAAACAGATTTAGAAGCTGGGTCAACCACATTAATTTAGTGTGAAGGTTATGTTTTGAAGTTTCCTAACTATTCTACCTTATTTCCAATTCAGGTCATCTTTTCAAGGAAAATCTTGAATGCTTATCAAGGCTTAGCCAGGGAAGATGAGAATCTAACAGATAGTAAATGAACTCCATTTTCTGAGTCTATCCGAAGTTTGAGAGCTGGTGTCATCCATTTGCAGTGATGAGAGGACACAAGAATATCTTGGTGGCTACTACTCATAAGCTGGTCATCACTCTGAACTTTTATATTTTGAAGAACACAAAAAAGTAATCTCCATCAACGTTGACCAAAGAATAATATACATAACTTCTCTGGCTGAGGAAATGAATGTTAAACTTCAATGAAAGCTCCTTCTCTAAGACAGCATTTAATTTTCCAATTGCAAAAGATACTTTTGTGAACATGAGCAGGAGACTAGCACAGTTTTATTATCATTTTTTCTATTCAACAATAATCAACTTAGGTAAACACTTTTAATATGCAAGAATATATGTTCATTACATAAAAACTAAAAAATACAAATAAGTATATCCATAATCCTCCTACCATTTTAGAAGGATATTCTTGCCTTTTGTCTATGCAAAATATGTATCTTATGTGTATATACATCCCCTTTCCTTAAATAATAGCTAACATAAAAATTAAGTTAAAAATGCTCTGGGTAGCTAAATAACACTGCATTTTATGGCAACCTAAGTTAGAGGGTGCAGCCCAGAGCCCCCATGGCTCCTCTGAATTGCAAGGGCAAACCCATGATATACAGTAGGATATGGTGATATTTATCAGCAACAACGTCTGTATTTTAATGGATCCTAGCAATAAACATAATACTTGTCATATATTTAATAGATTAAATTTGTATCATAATATATTGATTCCATACTTGTATATAAGACTTGCTTCAGGGTTTAACTGTATTCAGCATCAAATAGCAGGCTAATAAAAACTGTAGCAGAAACAGTTTTATGACCCTCCATTGACTTGTGTTTTACATTATATTATCTTATTGTAGACATCTGAATTAAAGGTTAACAAACACTATTTAATGGGTTGTCTAGATGAATGTACAGCGCATGAATACATGCTCCTTGCAATTTCTAGCAGTTTCAATACTTCACATGCTTTATGATTTGGGTAAAGACACAACCGTAAGTGGGTGATGGCTCTTGACTGAGTCTTTTAAGTAATGTGCAATAGCGTATTTTGTTAGACTTCTTCCAATTAAGTGCATATCCAACATTAAAGCACTCTGTCATCATTTTAACAATGTCATTAACATCTACAATATAGCTCACAGGGGCTTTGTTCTTCTTTCAAAATTAGTAGCACATGAATTTATATAGAAAGCCTGAAACACAAAAACAAATTTAAGAAGCCTTCAACTCTAAGCTATACAAATATTTTTAAATGGCTTATACAAAAAGTGTGACTTTATTAATAAAGAAAAGCCCACAGAAATTATATATCCATTCAAATAGATTAATTACATAAAGATAAATGTCTTTGCTTTCTAATGTAGCAATCAAGAAATATGGTTTACTGTACTGTTAAATGTATTTCAGCTAATGAAAATAATTTAAATTATTGAGCTATTGAAAGTAAAAATCAATATATAAAATTTATGACTTTTACATATAAATGATTATCAGTCTAGAAATATTTTAGAAAAAATTTAATTCATAAAATATTAAGTATTTAATAGAGAAGGTAAAATCTTATTGGGAAATTTAAATGGTAATATTTAAATATAAATTGCTAAAATACATCTTATTTACTACTGTGGCTTCAGTAAACAGGTTAAGATTAAATCTTACCCTTATTGCATTAAATAATAAATGCAAGGAGAAAGTTTAAGTTCACTAAATACAGTGTAGGTTCTTCTCCTTATGTGTATTTCTTTCTATCTATATTCACACCAGAAAGTATATATATTATATAAATATAAATTAGAAATTGAAATCTGTTTACTATCAACTAAAGTTGTCAATACATACAAAACTCTTAGTTTTGTAACATTTTCCTCATTGATAATTAGTTCAAAATAAAATGTCAAATGAAACCTAACTAGAAGGAGAGAGACAAAGTTATTTACTATTATTATTATCATTATTATTGAGACAGGATCTCACTCTCTTGTCCAGGCTGGAGAGCAGTGATGAAATCGTGGCTCACTGCAATCTCGACTTCCCCAAGCTCAGGTGATCCTCCCACCTCAGCCTCCTAAGTAGCTAGAACTACATGCACACATCATTACACTCGGCCAATTTTTTTTTTTTTTTGGTAGAGATGGGGTTTTACCACGTTACTCAGTCTGGTCTTGAGCTCCTGGGCTCAAGCGATTCTTCCACCTTGGCCTCCCAAAGTACTAAGACTACAGGCAGGTAATCATTTTTCAGGTTAAAAAATAAATGCCTTTCTTTAGACTTGTCTTTTTGCACTCTATTGCATGGCTCTTTGAATAATCTACTAAACCTTTAGTTAGTTGCAGTCATATCTTTTCTTCCTTAAAAGGTAATAAGTTAAAGACAGTATTAATATTCTGTGTCTCTCCAAAACTCTTGCAGAGCTTCCCCTAGCACCTTGCATGTTAAAATCACAAGATAAATAAATGTCCTGTAATTATCTTACATGTAACATATGCAAAATTAATTCACTATTTCCACCTCAACAGCTCTTTCTCTTCTCTATTCCTCATCTTGGTAAAGTTTCTTATGCCTAGCTCCCAAGCAAAACAACTAGGAGTCACCCTTGATTCAAGCCCTCTTGTCTCACATTCAGGTCAAAATCCTGTCTCAATTTAAATATCCTAACATTTACTATCCCCATTGCCATCAGCTCTTCCTAGGCCCCTTTCCCTTGGCATTCAGCTAAATAGTTGAACTGCTCAATTTCTTTCTGATTTTAACACTTGGAATATACTTGAATCATATTTTCTAAGTCCAAACATGATCCGTGGTACTGAGGAAACTTGTTCAGTCCGTTCGGAATTTGTGAGTATTTCTTAAACCTGCTCCACAGCAACCACTCTGCAACCTCCTTTAACTCTCGTGTCTTCCAAGAATTCTGCCTTTTTTCAAATTCTCCCCATCATGAGTGACTCAAAATTCATATGTAGTAGAACCAAAATTCTTAACGTTGCTTAAAAGATAAACCTGAGACATTAACATATACTACATCAGATTAGGACCAAAGAGGATTTAAAGTTGGGAACAAAATGCTATATAAATAGGCAAGGATAATCCATTTTTAGACTGAAAGGAATATAAACTAAAATGAAATTTGTGCTTTTTCTCCAGTGGAAGATTTTAAGAAACAATAATACATTTCTGGAAAGCCTTTTCTCTAAAGAATAAGTGATCCTTCACCCAAATGACACCAATGATTTCACTTCATCCTCAATATACAAATATTTTTCCACTAAAACAAAAGGAATCTGAACCACAGAGAAATAAATTTGCTGAGTTCCAATACAGAATGGGATGGAATTTAAAGGCAGATTCACCTAACTCAAGAACCACGTTCTTTCCACTTGATTACACAGCCTTACAAGGTAGCGGAGGAGGCATCCCCATCAAATCCAAGGTAAAAGTCCATCACAGTAGGTCTAACATTTATTGCAAATAAATAGTCGCAGACAGCGTACACCTGCCTAACAAAGAAAATATCCTTAACTGGGGTTAAATTATAGGTTTCCTCTTTTCATTTATAATGTTTTAGTAAACTAATTTTTTTGCCCCATTAGAATAATCAAATTACAGTCTTAAACATTTTTCAAATGGCTAGAAGAAAAAATATGATGAGCAGAATTCATTTATAAATGTGTCTAAAAGCAAGGAATAGACCATAAAATTGTATGAAATACTTTTCTGACTCAAGATCAACATTTTCCTTATATGCAGAGTAAACCTTATATTTAGAGAACAGCTTCGTTCACAGTTTTTAATGTCACTGAATTGAGATAATTAAAATTTTAAATATACACTTATTTTTCATGAATCCAAAAACCACCAAGACAGTTTTATTAGGTTGTTCTGGTTAATTCACCAACTTTGACCCAAACCCGTGGTCTTAAGATAAACTTTAGTTTTAATTAAAGCTTCTTTGGCTTGAAGTGAAGTTTTTTTTTCATTGAGAAGTTCAACATACCTAGAAATTTGAATAACCATTTATTTATTTACTTATTTAACAATAACTTTTAACATATGACACAGACCATGTCCTCTGATAGAGGCAAAAGATTTAGAAGAAAACACTAAGAACATAGCATGCATGGTTCTTGCCTTCTGAGAGTTTATTTCACTGTCTAGTCTTGAGAATTGAGCTGGGAGAAGATAATGAAACAACATCAATATTATATAATGAATATTTTCATAGACAAAGTAAGGTAGCTATGTGAGCCCTTAGTAGCAGACAAAACTTAAGTCTAAAGAGTCAAAGAAACTTTCTTAAGGTAGAAATATATTAGCTAAGGAACTGAAAAATGATTACAGTGAAGCTGATCGGGTGAGGGAAACTGACGTAGAATAAGTGGAACTCCAGAGAGACAATGAAATTGCACACAATCTTTTTTTTCTAGAATGGCCTTGATAAATACCACTTATTAGGCCCTATCTCTTGAAGAATAATCAACGTATTTTGTGGATTTCAGTAGAATTACCATTGCATATATAGAAGCCATGCCTGAATAGCATTCTGAACTTGATTCACCGCCTGAACTTTGATTCTACAATGTATGCTTTTCAAACTAGGAATGAGCCTAACTGTCAATACGAAGTAATTTATGATCACTTTTAAATAATCAAGGATCTGGTTCTATTGAAAGACATGCCAAATACTTGATAGCACTAGGTATTATGGCTAATGCAAATAATTATTTTTCTTGTGAGTTTAATTAAGAGTCTTTATATTGATGTAATTAAAACTTCAGTGACATTTGAAATACATCACCCAAATAAGGTACCTTAAGATTTGCCCAAACAAGATTTGTAAGAGATCTAAGTAATTAAAAATTTCATTCTTTTATTCCGTATGCTATTTCCCTGAAAAAATCAAAGTCTATATGCAAATATATATATGGCCATATTATTAATAAGTATTTCATTATTTTCATGGAAAACTTGTTCACTAATGGCACATCAATATCAGATGTAGGAGCAAATGATTTAAATTTAAGAGTTCCCATAGCCCATTATCTGTCTGTTAAGAATTATAGGTTACAATTTAACCAATTCCATGTTAATCACATGCTTTATAATGAGATTGTTTGTTATCCCCAGCCTTCAACCACACTGATTCAGCCCCTCAGCATACTCACTAAGTTGATGTTTTTTGTATCTACTACCTTCATACCTAGTACAGTGTAATTTCTAAAAAGCAAATGAGGAAGGGTATTACTTATTGTTAAGTTTGTCCTATAGATGTTCTCTCTCCATATAACCCTGTAACATGCAAAGATATTCCCACAGAGGATAAAGAAAATGTTACCATAGGGAAAGAGCCTCTTAGTTCTGTGCAATCCAAATCAGATTCCACCTCCCATGCCATCCTAAAACAAATGAGTGACTATTAGATATTGCTTACAATATTAGATTATTAAACTCATTTTAAAATTACTAATTGATATATTGATATAAGCATACATGAATAAATGTAAGCATGTATAAAATTGTCAACTCAGCAAAGGTACATAATCTCTATTTTATTTAGGAAATCAAGGCTTAATGAGTTATTTGATTTTTTAAAATGAGTAACAGAAAAATCCAAAACACAAAAAGCTTCCTAAATACATTCTGAGAAATTGCCACCTGTATTTGAAGAGATCAACAGAAAAAGAAATCCCAATAGAACTTGGCAACACTGCCTTTTACCTCTGCACAATCAAGCTCTGGCTATAAAGAAATATTTGCATCATAATATTATGGAAACATAGTAAAGTCATCATAAGGTTGTTTTATTGAAGAAGCAGTTTTTTCAAAGAAAATAGAAATGAAAGAACAGATGTACAATAAAAAGAAACTGCATACTTTATTCATTCCTATTCCGATTGCCCACATGTCTGCTATAAGACTATGTCACTACTTTCCGTTCTGGTTACCTCAGAGAACAGCACTAAAATAAATTATTATATCCAGTGGCTATTTTTAATGTAAGTAATCAATACTTTATCCACACAGAGCAGTTGGAAATTTTAGTCCTGAACTCATAATTTATTTTGTTGTAATATTTCTGACTATTCAAAAGCCCAATCATAATTTCTAATTCATACAATATTCACTTCCAAATCTTTTTGACATCTATGAACTATATTTATCTTCATGACTCTGGTAAGTAATTGAGGTTACCTCTGCTTAACAAATAGGGAAACTAAGTCACAGGTCAATATAACCCATTTAAGTGAACAAATTTGCAGAAAAAATAGTAGCTTAAACATAATTAGCTGTCCCTGTTCCACTTTCCAAATTGTCACTGAAATGACTACCCATGTATACAAATAGAAAAAAGACTTTATCAGCCCTGGAAGCAGTCCATGGGGCATCAGGCACCAGAATTCTTGAGTTGTCTACTACTACAAACAGTGAAAGAAGGGCCAACTCAGTTCATAATCACTATAAAACACCTGAAAAGTAAAGGGAATCCCAGCAGAAAGTCACAAAAATCTTTTATTTGGGTGGGCACTACTGGCAGATCAGGCAAATAAAACACATACACACACAAACATGCATACAAAAAAAAGCAATAATAAGAATTTCTCAATTTAAAGAGAAATACAGAGCAAATAGAAGGAATAGAAGGGAGGAGGAAGAGAAAGAGGAGAAAAGGAAAAAGAAATTTTCTGAAATGAAGAAATATTCGAACCTGTGAGTTGAAGGAAAGAATACACCAAATACTAAGAATTTAGGTGGAGTGTCCAGTGACCACCTGGATCACAAAGAAGACAGAATAATCAGGCAATGAGAAATAAAACTACTAGTTGGTTAACAGAGCTGATTCGAGAGCCTGACTTAAATCTTAGACCGCAAGAATTTCCTAGTAGTTTAATCCTGAGTCAGGCAGGCATACCCACACAGTCACTAGCAAGGCTGCGCAACTGCAGCCCTCCAAAACAGGGGCTGCTGGCTGACCACAGGGGTCAGAGGATACCAGATACGCCCTCTCTGTGCACGTAGGCTGAATTAAAAAGAGAGAGAGAGAAATACTCAGAAGTGGCTGACCAACATCTTCCAAACTCACAAAACAGATACGTTACTCCTTCCAAGAAACCGGCTAAAGAATGTGAAGGGAGCCTTCAAGAGGACCAAGAGTGTCAATAAAGCCTCCTCACGGAACCATGAGTCAAAGGGGTAGAATGTACCCTCTCCATGCATACACATATAATACAAACTACATGTAAAAGATCTATATATTTTGATACGTTCTTGGAGTTTTAATAATAAGAAACAAATCGCACCTTTATTAAAGCAGAAAACAAAATTTAAAAACACATGATCTCTAAAAGAAAGAGAAAAATTAGGTTGTTCTCAGTTTCTAATCTCCTGGACAAAATTAATTTCTCCAGGATAAGACGGCACAAACTCTATAACTTAAGGAAGAAGTATGACAGCAAGTCGAGTGGAAACAGATATGCATTGCCAGGCATGTGGTAAGAACAAAAGAAATATATTGCCAAGAATGCAGGGCTGAGAAAACTTACCACCCACATTATATTCCTTAAAAACTATTTAAGGCGATTCTCAAGCTGATAGAGAGACAGATCTAACAACTTAAAACCCATTAGCCATTATATCATGTTTATTTATTTATATTTATTTACATTATACTATATGTTTCATTATATTATGAAGGGACATTGGTAATAATGAAGTATTTTTTGAACAACTGCTTAAATAATTTTTGTAAATCTGTTCATAAAATGTAATGCAAGTGTCAAAATAAATACTGAATGAGATAATATATACTTTAAAAGAGAATACTCTGATTTTTGTAATTCAGGATTATGTTATGATAAACAAGAAATTTTAATATAGAAAGGTTGAAAAACAGCTAAAACAGTACACAAAATTTATCATTTTCTTGGAATCATTAGAAATTGATTTATTCTTACCTTAATAGTTATAAACATGTTTTTAATATCTTAAAGAATACTAGTTTGATATATCCTTTTCTAAATTTTAAAGGACCCAAAAGATTTTTAAAAATTAAACTACCCTAATACTAAAGAAAGGAAGAAGAAAGGTCTTTAGTTATGGATTGAAAAAGAACTTGAAGCTTCAATTTTGAGCCACATAAAAGTTAATAAAATTTAAAAAGCAACATATATATAAATCAGATACAAAAAATACCATATACATTTAAGTGTTTCTAATGTAAAAAAAAAAAGCAATAAATAATAAGTAACTGAAAAGCTAAAGGTAAGAGAAATAACTCTTAAGCAGAAAAAATAATTTTAAAACAATATGCAACATAAACATGAGCTGGTTCTTTCAAAACATGTAAAATAGAAAAATATTTGATAAACCTACACAAACATAAAAGAAGACCAGAAAAACCAGAAATTAATTTAAAATAGAATAGTATATGCAATACCATACCTCTTTTTTTAAAAAAAGAGATGATCAATTTTCTGGGAAAATGTTAACTACCCATATTGATTTATAAAAGAAGTAGTTAAAACTTTGGTAAGAAATTTAGCAAGTTATCAAGTCATTTTATTCAAATAGATGTTTTAAACATTTAAAGAATTATTATATCATATAAATAATTCTAAAAACTATAAATAGAGAAAATTATTCACAATTTAGTTTTATGTAGTTAATGAAAACATGGTAAAGATTGTATATTTTCTAAAAAGGCTGAGAGCTAAACTTAAGCTTACTCTTGAATAAATATATATACATATATATATTTGTATTTATATTTGTGTGTGTTTATATACATATTTTTCCCTGAGCTCTTTATTCTATTTGTTTATTTATCTTATATTAAGCAAATACAATACTCACAAAATACATTTGCTAGAAATTTCAGCTAGAGCTTGAAAGAGCTTCCAATAAATTTATAAATTATTGGTATAAATAATGATATCTTTATATGTTGTTTTCCCATCCCAAAGCATGGACTATCCTTGTATTCTCTGACCTATTTATGTTCTTTAATATAGTTTTCATAATCCTCCACACAAGTCTTAGGACTGTTTTGTTCAAATATAAAATACTTTTTAGCTTTCCTTGCTGTCTTATTTTGTTGCTTATGTTTTCTTAAATTTATTGGTTGCTTGTTACTGTTGACTTTTATTAATAATTGTCATAAGTAAGTTTTATATCTGAGAACAGTCTTTCCATCAGCAACACTGGATTAAAAAAAAAGGAAGCAAGTTTAAAGAACTCAAAACAGTACAATTGTAAATCTATGATTAGACAAATAATTGGTACACGAGAATGAAATAAAGGCATTTACCAGTCACAGACTGACAAATATTATGAAGTAATATTAAAAGATGTAATTCAGCAAGAAGATGAATGGAGTCGGGGGAAGCAACAATAATGACTAAAAACTTTAAGATAATTATTAAGTCTAAATAAACAGGTATATAGTTTATTAATCCAGAAATCAAACTTCAGATGATATCAACATAAGAAGTAGGGGTTGAGGGGACAGATAACATTAAAAGCATGCTTCTCTTCTTGACTTATATGGGGTGACAATATACATAATGAATAATTATGACAGAAAAAAATAAGCTGAAATATGTTTATTAAAAAATCTAAGAGCTCCTTTTCTCCTTTCCCCTCCTTTGGAGAATCTAAGTAGTGCACCAGCTGCATTGATATATTTGGCATGGCTGGAAGTAAGGAGGCAAACGGCAAATGCAGGATATCGTCTTTAACAGGGAGATTCTGTAAATAAACATAATGAGAATAATGGCAACAACATTTCTCCTGCAAGAGATGGGAGTTACAACCAGGGAAAGGAAACTGTCTAAAATAAGCCTTGTGATATTGGTTTGGTATTGACAGTATTGCTGTGAACACATAGTTTCCAATACAGAAATGAATATAAAAGTACATGTGGAAACATGTATTTCTAAGCTCTGTCCATGACGCAATAGCACTTAAGTAATAAACACACGAGCACTCAAATCTTGGTTTCTACATCCATCTCCTCATGAAAAAATTAAAAAATTAGAAATCCTTAGAATAATGTCTGTGCCGGAAAATGATTGCTCAAAGAATGAAGAGAACACAAGAACAAAGAACCAAATCTAGGATAATCTGAGTATCAAGATAAATAATGATACTAAGGAATTATCACCCATTTAATAAAATAGTAATCTATTACTCTATACTAATACCCTTTAAAATGAATAATAAATGACAAAACTAGAAAGCTTTATTTTACAGCGGAATGCCTAGTAATAAACCTGCAAAGAAAGATGGCATTAGACAATCCCCTTTTGCAATCCTACTATTCATTATTTCAGGCAAATAACAGCAATGGATGCTAAAATTAGTGAATAAAATTTTGATAAGAAACAAGATTTTTTGAAGTGTCTCTGAAAAAATGCTTATTGATTACTAATTAAATAACTATAAAATATGTTTCAATTAAATTTACAATGGAGAAACTTAGAAAAGACCATCTTAATCGTGTCAAAAGTGAATATCACAAATACCAGCACTGTGTACGTCTTATATGATATGCTAAGACCAGAACATCACTATAACCAAAGCATAGCCTAATTCTAATCACGAAGAAGCAATAGACCAATGCTAATTGAGACACATTATACCCAGAAACTAACCGTACTCTTTAAAAATATGAAGGTCATGATACACAACAAAAGATTAAGGGACAGTTCTACATAGAAAGAAACTATAGGGACATGATAACTAAATGCAATTCATGATACTTAATTGGATACTAGAATGAGAATAAATAGTTATAGATGGCATTATTGTGACCGTCAACAAAATTTGAATGTTGATATTGTATCAATGTTGATTTCCTAATATTGGCCGTAACAATGTGTTATGAAGGAGAGTGTCCTTGTTTTAAGAAGTACACCTTGACGTAAAGGAACAATGGAGCACTTAAGCGTATGTTTGTGTGTGTGTGTGTGTCTGCATGTGTCTGTGTGTGTCTTTGTATCTAAAATGCATAGAAAAGAAGTTTGGACAGACAAACAGAAACAACAACTGGGTAGAAACTGGAATTGAAGATGGTGATTACCTTTAGTAATTTAATTCAATACAAAAAGGAGGTGTTCAGATATTAAATGTGTAATTAAAAACTAATTTAAAAAATACATGAAAGTTATTTTCTTTGTTGTTAATGGAGATTTTATCTGAGCATTTTTATTTTCCTGTTTTGTTCTACTCATCCCTCTTTTTTACATTTCTTGTAATAAAATGTATTATGTTAATAATTTTTAAAAACATAAATGTAGATACTTTTAAAAACAGATATTGCATTATCAAAAGGAGATATCAAAAGGAGACCTGACTCTTAGGCCAGAATTTTATCAGATTACATAACCTATACTTATTCCACCAAAAATTTAGACACACTACAAGGTATATTTTTTTCCAAAAAATTTACTTCCTGGCCTCCAAAGGATAACTAAAACATAGTCAGTGGTCTGAAAACCCAGACTCCAGCTGTCACATTTTCCTGGAAGTGTGTTTATATTCTTGCTAAGGATTCACTAGTTGTTTTGGGGAGCATTTAAAAATTAGAAGAAACTATGTCTTTACAGTCCTATGACTATATGGTAGGCATTCACTCAGAAGTCAGCATGCATTTATAGAAATTCAGGCTTTAACAGACAAAGCCCTAGCATCACCAAGGACAATAATATTTATCATCACCTCAGCAGTGTCAGGAGTACAAATGAAACAGAGAAGCCAGTCCAACCCTGGCAATTAATAGTGAGGATAAGATCACAGTCAGACATACTCACTCAGTAGCCAGTGAGGAGTAATGTCACTAACAGATATACCCACGTATAACTTTCACTATTATGGCAAAATAATAATTAACAGATTAAAATAAAAACTAAAGTCTCCAAAGTTTTATTAGTTTCAGTGGACACTTACGTTAGATCTACATTTTAAAAAGAACATTTCTGAGTCATTTAAAAATTGTGACAATAACTCTTAGTGAATCTAATAAGGAAATTATCTCCATGCTGCAACAAACATAAAAAATATTAATTCTATGCTAGAAGTTTCCATGGAACACTTCAAAATATTGAAATAAAGTATAAAATGCTTTAAAATAAGAAATTCCCTTTATAAAATTCAACTTCTAAAGTATTTCCTGGTTAAAGAAAACCCAAGTCCTACTTCAAGAAAAGAGTGGAGAGGGAGCAGATTGATGCTATTATTGATACTATAACAGAAAATGCTGTTATTTTGTCTTTGTTCTTTCATATACTTATTTTAGAATCACGGTAGAGGTGATACATAAGTGCAATACATAAATGTGGAGAGAAGGAGTTCTCCTCCCCATTAGTTTGGTGTTTTTAATCCAGTAAAAATCAGAGGTAGAATCACCACCTGAAGTGGCAGAATATGTGAAGTTGCCACAAACAGCTACTTTGTTCACAAGTTTTCTTTAAGAAAAATCAAGGACATTGATGGAAATTGAGAGAGTAAATCCTGGTAATATTCTATTAGACAAGGCAACATGTTGAATTACTAGTGTCCATCAAAATCTTGTCTAGTAACAAAGATTTTTTTGAAATCATTTTTTTTCTGTCAGCTTTACAATTAGTGAGTCAAATGTATTTAAAATCTGGAATGGTAAAATATTGATAAAACCACAGTTAAGATATGGTCTTTGTTGTAAAGAAAAATCAGTGCTTAACGGATGTCAAAAATTAATCTGTACTTCTATAGTTTCTACTAGTTCTTGAGGCAGACATTGAAATCACTTTCCACCAGGATGTATACAAGAACAAAACAAACACCTCATACCAATACCGTAATCAAACCCCAAGGGAGAAACTATTGTTAACATATGTAGGAAATGTACCCTAAAGATAGAAGAGACAAATTAGAGATAGTCCACTCAAGGTAAAAAAAGAAAATGTAGGAAGGCCTTCTTCATCACTAGCTTCAGCTCAGATAATCCATAACAACCAGAAGTCTTCTTCCTCGAGTGTATCTATGCGGCTTTCATGACAGGCAAAGTAAATTTTCAACTGCTGATTTCCAGTCCCAGTCTCAGGAAAGCATGGAGAAGGAAGGTAATAATCCTTAAGTAATTACATGAATTAATCTTTCTATTTTAATTTGCATTTAGGAATTCATAGATGGTGTAAAAAAAAAAACTGGCTTTGGCACAGTCTTTTTGTGAGATTTAGTCCCAACTAAAGAGTTTTAGAGCCTGAGGATAGGGGAAGAGAGGACATGGAGTATTCAAGAAATAGAAATGGACATCAGAGTATGTCCTTCTGCATTGGTCCAAGAAACCACCCTAGAGAAACAACTGAAAGACACTGGATACTGGGAACTGTGCTCTGAATGGTTGAATCAGCATCCTCCTCTGCTCTACGTCTAAAAAGATGAGTTAAGTTTAACCCAAAGTTAAGCTATTTTCTGAATATAACCTAGTACAGAAACTAGAGCAAACTTGAAAATAATGTATCTTGTATCTTCAATAGCGTACAAAAGACCATGCTGGGAACAGAAAGCCAGGAGGAAATAATAAAATGAGGCAAAAGAAAATAGGTTAGGATGTAAAAACTATAAACTAGATGACAAGGAAATAAATTACAGCAATAAAATTACATGTTATAGTGGATGTAAAAGGGGGATTGGATCAAGATGGTGAATTCTGCTCACATGACTCTCTTTCCTTGTTACAAATGACATGAAACAATGTACATACACACAAACATTCACACAGAAACGAACACACACAATCACTCAAACGCACACAAACACACACACAAACATATACAAACACACATACACATTTTTTAAAAATTTAGAACAGTACAGGAAAGGAAATCCATGTAAGATGGAAGCAGGTAGTATTATATTTATGAAAATTTGAAACTGAAGAAAATTATAGCACTAAAAATGTTTAGGAATAAGCCATTATGGAGTAATGGTTGTTTGCGAAGAGGATGCTTTGAAATCAACAACCAGTGGATACAAGAATTCCTGCTACATTCAGAGAAGAGAGAGTTGCATTTAGAGAAGCTCAACAAATAACTAACAATGTGGTTAGGCTTCATGTATCCACCTAAATCACATTTTGAATTATAATCCCCATAATCGCCATAATCCCCACATGTTAAAGGAGAGACAAAGTGGAAGTAATGGGATTAGGGAGACTGTTTCCTCCATACTGTTCTTGTGATAGCGAATTCTCATGCGATCTGATGTTATTATAAGGGGCTCTTCCCGCCTTGCTTGGCACTTCTTCCTGATGCCTTGTGAAGGTGTCTTGCTTTCCCTACACCTTCTGCCATGATTGGAGGTTTGCTGAGGCCTCCCCAGCCATGTTGAACTGTGAATCAATTAAACCTCTTTACTTTACGAATTACACAGTCTCAGGCAATTCTTTATAGCAGTACAAAAACTGACTAATACAGTAAATTGATACCACAGAGAGCACAGTGCTAATATAAAGATACCTAAGAATGTGGAAGCGACTCTTTGGAACTGGGTAAAAGGCAGAGGTTGGAACAGTTTTTGATGGCTCAGAAGAAGACAGGAAGATGTGAGAACGTTTGGAACTTTCTAGAGACTTGTTGAATGGCTTTGACCAAAATGCTGATAGTGATACATACAATGAATTCCATGCTAAGGTGGTCTCAGATTGAGATGAGGAACTTCTTGGGAAGTAGAATAAACGTGACTCTTGCTATATATTAGCAAAGAGACTGGCAGAATCAGCATTTTTCCTGTCCTAGAAATCTGTGGAACACTGAACTTGACAGAGATTATTTAGAGTATCTGGCAGAAGAAATTTCTAAGCAGGAAAGCATTCACGATGTGACTTGAGTGCTCTTAAAAGCACTGAGTTTCATGTATTCACAAAGAGATGCTTTGGAATTGCAACTATGTTTTAAAAAGGGGGCAGAGCATAAAAGTTTGGAAAATTTGCAGCCTGACAATGTGATAGAAAAGAAAAACCCATTTCTGAGGAGAAATTTAAGCTGACTGCAAAAATTTGCATGAGTAATGAGGATCCAAATGTTCATTGCCAAGACAATGGGGAAAATGTCTCCAAGGCATGTCAGAAGTCATTACAGCACTCCCTCCCATTGCAGGCGTAGAGGCCTAGGGGAAAAAATAGTATTATGGGCCAGGCTCAGAGCCTTGTTGCCTTGTGTAGTCTTGGGACTTGGTGCCTTGCATCCCAACAGTGGCTAGAAGGAGCCAATATAGAACTCAGGCCATTGCTTCCGAGGGTGCGAGCCTCAAGCATTGGTGACTTACACATTGTATTCGGTCCATGGGTACACAGAAGTCAAGATTAGAGGTTTGGTAACCGCTGCCTAGATTTCAGAGGACATATGAAAATGTCTGATGTCTAGGCAGAAGTTTGTTGCAGGGGCAGAGCTCTCATAGAGAACCTCTGCTGGGACAGTGCAGAAGGGAAATGTGGGGTCAGATCCCCCAAACAGAGTCTTCAATGGAGCACTCCCTAGTAGAGCTGTGAGAAGAGGGCCATCATCCTTCAGACCCCAGAATGGTATATCTAGCAACAGCACGCACCATGTGCCTGGAAAAGCCACAAACATGCAACACCAGCCTGTAAAAGCAGCCAGGAGGGGGCTCTACCCTGCAAGCCACAGAGGCAGAGCTGCCCAAGGCTAAGAGGTAGGAGCCCACCTCTTGCATCAGCATGACAAGACATGGAATCAAAGGGGATCATTTTGGAGATTTAAGATTCAACTGCCCCACTGGATTTCTGACTGGCATTGTGCCTATAGCCTGTTTGTTTAGGAAAATTTCTCCCATTTGGAATGGATGTATTTAACCAACGCCTATACCCTCATTGTATGTAGGAAGTAACTAACTTGCTTTTAATTTTACAGGCCCATAGGCAGAAGGGACTTGCCTTGTCTCAGAGGAGACTTTGGACTTGGATTTTTGGGTTAATACTGGAATGAATTAACACTTTGGGAGACTATTAGGAAGGCATGGTTGGTTTTGAAATGTGAAAGGGACATGAGATTTGGGAGGGGCTAGGGGCAGGATAATATGTTTAGGCTCTGTGTCCACACCCAAATCTCATCTTGAATCCCCATAATCCCCCGGTGTAAAGGCAGAGGCAGAGGTAATTAGATCACAGGGCAGTTTCCCCCATGCTATTCTCATGATAGTCAGTGAGTTCTCATAAGATCTGATGGTTTTATAAGGTGCTCTTCCCCCTTCACTCAGCACTTCTTCCTGCTGCCTTGTAAAGAATGTGCCTTGCTTCCTCTTCACCTTCTACCATGATTGTGAGTTTCCTGAGGCCTCCTCAGCCATGCTGAACTGTGAGTCAATTAAACCTCTTTACTGTATGAATTACCTAGGCTTAGGCAGTTCTTTATAGCATATGAAAATGGACTCATACAATACCAATCTCTACCCTAAATCACCTTCCAAAAAAAACCCTGTATTTACATTTTTACGTATAAAATATAGCAGAGAGTGGTGACACTACAGTCAGAGAGGCAGACCAGTAATCCAGACAGGCAAGTGTCACAAGAGAGATGAGGAATACCTGTGTACTGCTAATAAACTGGGACCACTGCATAGCATAAGCACCATCATTCATTCACTCAGTCATCTGACACAAGGTGCTATAAGCGTAACAGGTCAACTAACAGGGATTCTCATATTCAAAGATGACCAGGAAATTTTTTTAAATGGCAAATTTCAATATTCCCAACTACTTGAGAAAAGTTAGCACCATGAATGAGAAAAGGAGGATGTGAAAGCAAAACAAAATGAAAAATAAACTAAAAGAAGTAACATTTTAAAACCCTCAAAAAGACAATAAGGCAAACAATGTAAATTGGGCATAATCATCCTTAATAATCTTAGAAAAAGTCAGGACAATATTCACAAATAATAAAAATTAACCAACAATTTTAAAACAAGATTTTATTACCAAAAATGTTAAACATATTTAATAAAAGAAAGTACAATATAGGCCAGGTGCAGTGGCTCACACCTATAATCCTAGCACTTTGGGAGAGGTGGGGGATTGCCTGAGGTCAGGAAATTGAAACCAGCCTGGCCAACATGATGAAACCACATCTCTACTAAAAATATAAAAATTAGCCAGACATGGTGATGCGTGCCTGTAATCCCGGCTTCTAGGGGAGCTGAGGCAGAAGGATCACTTGAACCTGGGAGATGGAGGTTGCAGTGAGCTGAGATCATGCTACTGTACTGTAGCCTGGGCAACAGAGCAAGATTCTGTCAAAAAAGAAAGAAAAGAAAAGAAAACAAAAGAAAGAGAGAAAGAGAGAGAAAGCGAGAGAGAGAGAAAAAGAAAAACAGAAAGTATAATATAATCAATGTTCCTGTACCTCTCACATACCTTCAATAATTAGCATCTTATGGCTCATCATATTTCATCATTACCCCCACTTACCCTTCTATTTCTACTCTGGGTTATTTGAAATAAATCCCAGATGTGATACCATTTAACTCATAAATATTTGGGGACAATTTTTATTAATTAAAAATTTAATTAGGAAATAAAAATTTGTAGTTGCGCTAAATTATTAAGCAGACATAACCAAAGATAAATCAAGTGAGCTGACTGATAAAACTAACAAATTCTCCAGAAATGAAGTGCAAAAAGATAAAGAGACTATGGGATTATATAGAAACAGAACCTGAGACAAGGATTTATATAAAAGTACTTTATTAAGGACCACCTCTCCATGAAAAAGAAAACTTGTAAGCAAGAAAGGAAACAGAAAATAAAAGAAAAAGTCAAGCAAAATGGTGATTTCAAATGATGTCTATCCTCAATCTATTTTATGGCGCATTCTGAAAGGCAAATTGCCCTAGAAGTTTATCTCAACTTGAGGCAAAAGACCTTGGCTTTTACATCCCTACCTTGGTTAGTCATCTCCCAAGAAAAGCAGCTCCAACTGCCCAAGGAAAGCTCTCCAAAGAAAGTTGGAGGTGTAAACTTTGGGCAGTAATGCAAATAGCACTTGGAGGATATGCTCGAAAGTGATCATTAGAAACTGGTTGGAGCATCAACAGCACCAGCTACTGATGGTAAATATAATTAAAAGTTAAGTGACATGGAGAATAAATACAGAACTTTCAATATCTTTCTATAGAAATCACAGAAAGATGAAGAAAATAGTAGAAAATAAACAAGGAAATTATAAAAGATAGTTTCCCAAATAAAAAAAAGAGAAGATCATTGTTAAAAAGGTAAAATTATTCACACTGAAAAGATCCACCAACTGCAAGCAAAAGTAATGAGAAAGTATGCCTAATTGGACATTACTATTCTAAAACGTTACAATAGCATAGAAAGAAAATTCTAAACGTTTCCAGGGGGAATTAGTCCAGCTAGTATGGTGAAGATAAGTTTTACAATTGATGCTCAGACTATGACATCAAAAAGAAAAGTCATCCAAAGTTTTGAATGAGCAGAATTAATTACAGATTTACTAGTATGTATCCTATTGAGTTAGATGTGTCTTGCTGAGTTAAATCATGCTCAAGCTATGTACCATTTATGTATCACACAGAAGGAAAACATGTATAGGACGGCATCCACCAGATTTGTCATTGGTTCCCTAGACATTCACACTTAATACTCACTTCTTGTAGATGTAACTAGGTTCGACTGGGGTTCAGCCAGGAGATATGCCTTACCATACCCTCAAAGGCAGGCCCACTGACCTCAGTCCTATTGCAGATAGTGAAGTGTCCTAGTAACTTAGCTGCAGACTCTCTTGACCACAGTCAGTGAGCAGTACTTCCTGCCAGAGATCAGGCAGGAGATATACCCATCTGTGTGCCTGGAGACAGGCTTGAAGATCTTTATTCAGTTTGTATCCTGAAGTGACTCTGGTAATTCCATTTTAGCTCCTCTTAGCTATGGCCCAGGAACAGTCCTACCTATCCAAGGACCCTTGAGGTGACATGTTGTCCATACTCCAGAATCTAGATCTGCCAACCTCAAATCAACTGTAGATCCTGAGACAGCCCTGTGACCAGCTGCAACTGCACTCAGGGTAGTCACTCAGCCACTGTCTCAGGGTAGTCCTACCCATCCATAGATGCATACAGTGACCTGACAGGACCCAGTAGAAATCATACCCATCTACACACTTGGTAACAGCTCTGCTATATGTGAATCCAATTGTGGACCTGAAAGCAGACCCATTTACCAGTGCCAGCCCTATTGACCAACGTCCTGAAGGCAATACCCTCTGCCCAGGAACTAGACAGGATCCATACTCACTTGAAACTCTGGCAACAGTCCATTCAACCATAGTCCCCAGTAAAAAAATAGAAGCAAGCACATAACCTGGCTCCAACCCCAGTTGACTATAATCCCAGAGGCAATCCATCAGCCGAGGGACTTCCAGCAGGAGGTCTTTACCTGCTGAAACCGGTTTTCAAAGATTGGAAGAGGTGTTTGCTCCTTCAAAGGCACACACACTGATGCGAATCTACAAAAATGATGATGAATAAAGCAAACACACTACCAAGGAAACTAACAGAGCTCCAGTAATCACTCCCAAAGAAATGGAGTCTACAAATTGCCTGACAAAGAACTAAAAATAATCATCTTAAAGAAGTTCAATGAAATATAAGAGAACACAAATAAACAACTAAATGCAATCAGGAAAACAGAACATAAGGAGATTAATAAAAAGAATTAAAACCATAAAAAAAAGCAAAACAAAAATCCAGGAGCTAAAAAATACAATGGCGGACCTGAAAGCAAAATGCAATAGAGAGCTTCAACAGCAGACTCCATTGTACAGAGAAAACAATCAGTAAACTTGAATACAATCATTTAAAATTAGCCAGACAGAGGAACAAACAAAAAAAAGGAAGAAGAAGAATGAGAGAAAAAGAACAAAGAAAGCATAGGGGACATATGGGATACCACCAAATGTACAAATATATGCATTATGAGAGTTCAAAGTCTTTAATGCTATAGCTAATACTCTGGCTTTGTGTGTTTTGGTCTTTACCAGTTGACGTGCTTGTATTAGTTCTTTGACTATGGCTGCTTTTCTTCTGATTGCCTACATCAATTGCTGGCAATCCAGATTATTGTGTTTATAAGCTAATCGCAACAATAAGATATCAGCAGTTTGGGCATGACTAATTTGTCTTTTAATTGCTTGGGTTAACTGATTGATAAACTCAACAAATGGCTTCTGAGGCCTTTGTTGAACATTTATTAAAGACCTTTGTTGAACTCTGCTTTTAGGAATTTTTTCTTAAGCTTGGAGAGTGCACAAAGATACTTGTGCATAGGCTTAGAGATCAAAATTTAGCTGTGGTTGTACTTCGGCATAGAGACTTTTCTTCCAGAGCATAGCAGCTGTTATGTCTTGCTTGGCTAGTTGATTCTGGTTGGCTTATTGTTACGCCTATTTCTAATGATGGGTCAGATGTGGATAAGAGGCATGAACTAGCTTGCAGCTCCTGCTCAGACAAACAGAGCAGCATGTGAAGACTCACATCATGAATTCTGCTCCAATAACTACTGGAGGAACATACCAGGAAAGCTGAGAGAATTGATGGACCCTTTGAAGGAAGTGAATCACAGCTGCAGGGTCCCTGAAGATGTAAAAAAAACTGTGAGTTTGCTTTTCTTCTTAATGGAGAAGGCTCATGGTCTGGGGCAACTTGTCAGCCCTGGTCACTGGCTGCCTGGAAATATACTCCGTGCTGTTGCGGGGGCACAATGAGAATAAGACCAGACCTTACGACTCTGAGCTGCATGGGAGCCAGGTGAGGCCTATAACTGCTGGCTTTCCCCTACTTCCCTGGTGACCTGTATCACTAAGCTGATGTAGCCATAATCTCCCTGGGAATATAACTCTATTGATCTGGGAACCATACCCCCATCCTCCACAGTAGCCACAGCAAGTCCTTCTCAAGGAAGGGCTGAGATCAGACATGTGTATCCCTGCTCCACTTGGTGGTCTTTCTCTATCTCCCATGGTAGTCTCTTGGGACCTCTATGGCCCTGCCCACTGCTTGAGAAACCTGAATACTTAACCAACCAGGTGTCCCTATGGCAAGTTTGCATTCTCATTATATGATCACAGCTGATGTACTCTTGAAAGTACCATCTCTTGGCTGGAAGCCAACAAACACAAAACTGGCATAGTAAACAAAAACACAACCAAAGACCATCATAGAATTCACTTTACTCCCCTGCTATCCCTGCTGGAGCAGGTGCTGGTATCCACAGCTTCAAAACCTGAAGACAGATCACATCCAAGGACCCTTTTCAGACACTCTCTAGTACCAGGCCAGAGCCTGGTAGCTCTGCTGGGTTACTAGACCCAGAAGAGCAAAAACATTCACTTCAGTTCCGCTCTCAGGAAGCCACATTACTAGGGAAGGGGGGGATAATATCACGTAAAGGGAGAACCCTGAGGGACAAAAGAATCTGAAAGGCAGCCCTTGAATCCCAGATTTTCCCTCTGACATAGCCTAACCAAATAAGAAGGAACCACAATAGCAGTTCTGGTAATACGACAAGATGAGGTTAACACTCCAAAAAGATCATACCAGCTCATCAGCAATTTATTAAAACCAAGATAAAATCTCTGACTTGTCAGAAAAAGAATTTAGGAGGCTGATTATTAAGCAAATTAAGGAGGAACCAGAGAAAGGTGAGGTCCAACTTAAATAAAAAACATGATACAGCATATGAAAGAAAATTTTTTGTGTGAAATAGCAAAAATAAAAAACAATCACAACTTAAGTAAACAAAGGACACATTTAGAGAAATGCAAAATGCACTGGAAAGCCTCAGCAATAGAATTAAACAAAAAGAAGAAAGAACCTTAGAACTCAAAGACAAGGCTTTTGAATTAACCCAATCTATCAAAGAAAAAAAATCTTTAAAAAAATGAACAAAGCCTCCAAGAAATGTTAAATGTCCAAACCTAAGAATAATTAATATTCCTGAGGAAGAAGAGAAATCTAAAAATTTGGAAAATATACTTCAGGGAATAATAGAGAAAAACTTCCCTGGCCCTGCTAGAGATCTAGGCATACAAATACCAAAAGCTCAAAGGACACCTGGAAAATTTATCACAAAAAGATTATTACCAATGTACACAGTCATCAGGTTATCTAAAGTCAAGACAAAGGAAAGAAGCTTAAAAGCTGTGAGACAAAAGCATCAGACAACCTATAAAGGAAAACCCATCAGATTAACAGATTTCTCAACAGAGGTTGAGGTTCTATTTTTAGCCTCCTTAAACAACAATTATCAGCCAGGAATTTTGTATCCAGTGAAACTAAGCTCCATCAATGAAAAGATACAGCCTTTTCCAGACAAATGCTGAGAGAATTTGCCAATATCAAGCTAGCAGTACAATTTCAAATGAGTTCTAAATCTTGAAGCAAATCTTTGAAATACACCAAAATAGTATCTTCCTAAAGCATAAACCTCACAGGACATATATAACACTAACACAATGAGAAAAAAGATATTTCGGCAACAAATAGCATGATGAATATAATATTCATATATACCTCACATCTCAATATTAACATTGAACGTAAATGACTTAAATGCTCCACTTGAAAGATACAGAATGGCAGAATGGATAAAAATTCACCAACCAAGTTTCTCCTGTCTTCAGGAGACTCACCTAACTCATAAGGACTCACAAGAACTTAAAGAAAAGAGGTAGAAAAAGCTGTTCTATGCAAATAGATACCAAAAGCAAGCATGAGAAGCTTATTTTTATATTATACAAAATAAATTTTAAAACAACAGCACTTAAAAAAGATAAAGAAGGACATTATATAATTATAAAACGACCAGTTCATTAGGAAAAGATCACAATCCTAAATACAATAGAAATGATCAACAAAATTAAGAGTTTGTTTTCTCAAAAAGATAAACAAATGGACAAAACTTTAGCTAGACGAATAAAAAAATGTGAGAGAGAAAGAACTCAAATAAATAAAAAAATGAAAGATATTACAGCTGATACCACAGAAATACAAAGCATGGTAAGACATCACTATGAACTATTATATACCAACAAATTATATCACCTACAAGAAATGAATAAATTCCTAGAAACATACAACTTACCAAAACGGAATCATGAAGAAACAGAAAATCTGAACACAACAATAATGAGTAAGAATATTGAATCTATAATAAATAGTTTCTTGATGAAGGAGAGCTAAGGACCAGATGGCTTTCGTGGTGAATTTTACCAAGGATTGAAAACAAATTAATGCCAATCTCTCTCAAACTCTTCCAAAAAATTGAAGGGAATACTTTGAAACACATTTTATGAGGTCAGCATTACTATAATACCAAAGCCCAATAAAGACACTACAAGAAAAGAAAATTACTGGCCAATATTCCTGATGAACATAGGTGCAAAAATCCTCAACAAGACATTGGCAAACCAAATTCAATAACTCATTAAAAGAATCATACATCATGAACAAATGGGGTTTGTCTCTTGAATGCAAGGATGGTTGGACAGAAATCAATAAATATAATAGTCCACATTATCAAAGTAGAGAATAAAAATCACATGATCATTTCAATAGCTTCACAAAGTGCATTTGAAAAAAATTGATATCCTTTTGATTAAAAACTCAACAAATTCAGCATAGAAGGAATGTACCTCAACATAATAAAGGCTACATATGACAAACTTACAGCTAACATCATACTAAATAATTGAAAATTAAAAAGTGTTTTCTCTAAAGTCAGAAACTAGACAAGGATTCCTGCTTTCACTACTTCTATTCAACAGAGTACTGTTCTACCCAGAGCAATTAAGCAAGAGGAAAAAAAGTATCCAGATCAGAAAGGAAAAAGTTAAATTGTCTTTACTTACAGATGACATGATCTAGACATAGAAAACTCTAAACACTTCTCTAAAAACTTCTAGAATAAATTAGTTCAGTAAAGTAGCAGGAAGCACATCAACAAACAATAATCACATGTGTTTCTTACACAAACAATGAAGTACTTGAAAAAAGAGTTAAAACAATCCCATTTACAATACCATCAAAATCAATTAAATACTTAAAAATAAATTAAATCATGGAGGTGAAAGATCTGTTCCTCAAAAACTGTAAGACACTGATGAAAGAATTTGAAGAAAATTCAAATAAATGGAAATTTAGTCCACGTTTAAATATTGGAAATATTGATAAAATGTCCATACTACTCAAAGCAATCTACAAATTCAGTGTAGCCCCTATGAAAATTTCAATGGCATATTTCATACAAATAGGAAAAAATCCTAAAATTCATATGAAACCACAAAAGGCCTCAACTACCCAAAGAAATTTTCATAAAGAAGGAAGAACCTGGTGACACCACACTTCCTGATTTAAAACTATGCTACAAAGCTATAGTAATCAAAACAGTATGGCAGTAGTATAAAAGACACATAGGCTGGGTGTGGTGGTTCACATCCATAATCCCAGCACTTTAGGAGGCCAAGGCAGGCAGATAACTTGAGGTCAGGAGTTTGAGACCAGCCTGATCAACATGGTGAAACCCTGTCTCTACTTAAAGAAATACAAAAATTACCTGCGCAGGGTGGTGCACACCTGTAATCTAAGCTACTTGGGAGGCTGAGGCAGGAGAATTGCCTGAACCTGGAATGAGGAGGTTGCAGTAAGCTGAGATCACACCACTGCACTCTTGCCTGAGCAACAGAGCAAGACTCTGTCTCACAAAGAAAAAAGGCAGACATATAGACCAATGGACTATAATAGAGAGCCTAGATAAAAATTCTGGTATATTCAGTCAAGCAGTCTTTGACAAGGGCATCAAGATTACACCTTGCAAAAAGGAAAATCTCTTCAATAAGTGGGAAAACTGGATATCTACATGCAAAGATATGATATTGGACTCTTATCATGCACTACATGTAAAACCTAACTTAATACAGATTAAAGATTTAAATGTAAGACTTGAAACCATAAAATTCCTAGAAGACATTGGGGAAAAGCTTATTGACATTGACCTAGGCAAAGATTTTTTGGATATAATACCAAAAGCATAGAAAACAAAAGCAATATTTGAACAACTGTGGCTACATCAAACTAAAACGTTTCTGCAGAGCAACAAAAAACAACAATAAAATGAAAAGACCACCTATGGAATGGGAGAAAATATTTGCAAATCATATGCTATTGTCCGAATGTGTTCTTCAAAGTTCACATGTTCCAAACGTGATCCCCAATGTAGAAGTGTTGTTGGAAGGTGAGACCTGCAGTAAAGGACCTTAAGTGGGTTCTTTATAAAACACAAGTTGAGCACACTATTGTCTCTTTCTTGTCCTCTCTTTGTATTTCTGCCATGTGATGCCTTCCACCATGTTATGACGCAACACGAAGGGCCTAATAGAGGCAAGTCACTTGATGTTGAACTTCTCAGCCTTCAAAACTGTAAGTCTGTACATTCCTGATCATTATAAATTACCCAGTTGGTGGTATTCTGTCATAGGAGCACAAAACAGACTAAGCCACCATATATATGGTAAAAGTTTAATATCTAAAACATGTAAGAAACTCATACAAATCAATAGCAAAAACAAAACAAAAAACAACAATGACAAAAAACAACCCAGATAACCCTAGTAAAACATGGGCAAATGACCTAAATAGACATTTTCCCCAAAAAGGCATACAAAAAATATAAAAAGATGCTGAACATTACCAATCATTAGGAAAATACAAACGAAAATGAAAACCATAATGAGATATCACCTCCTGCCTATTAGAATGGTTGTTACCCAAAAGATGAAAGGTAGTAAGTGTTGGTGAGGTTGTAGAGAAAAGGAAACCCTTGTATACTATTGCTAGAAATGTAAATTGGCACAACCTTATGGAAAATAGTACAAAATTCCTAAAACAATTAAAAATAGAACTACCACATGATCTAACAATCTCATTGCTTGGTATATATCCAACAAATATGAAACCAGTATCTTGAAGAGATATCTGTACTCTCATGTTTAGTGCAGTATTACTAATAATAGCCAAGATACAGAAACACCCTAAGTTGTCTACTGACAGATGAATAGATAAAAAACATATGATGGAAGGCAGTGTGTGTCTACACATACACACACAATGAAACATTATATAGCCATAAGGAGAAAAAAATTCTGCCATTTGCAACAACACAGATGAGCCTGGAAGACATTATGCTAAGTGAAATAACCCAGACACAGAAAGCCAAATACTGTGTAATATGACTTATATGAGGAATTTAAAACAGTTGCTCCCACAGAAACAGAGATTAGAATGGTGGATGCCAGGGAATGTGGGATGGAGAAAATAAGGAGATAACAGTCAAAGTATACAAACTTTCCGTGATACGATGAATGATATCCAATGCTGTAATGTACAGTATGATGTATGTAATTGATAATATTGATAATATTGATAAATTGATAATATTGATAAAATTGATAACATATACTTTAAATTTGTTAAGAAAGTAAATCTTAAGTGTTTGTACCACACACAAGAAAGGATAATCATGTGAGGTAATGATGTGTTAATTAAGTTGGTTGTGATAATCATTTTACAATGTATACACATAGCAAACCATTATGTTGTACACTTTAGAGAGATACAATATTTATAAATTATACCTCAAAAAAGGTATAATTAGAAAAATAAAGAGTTTGGAAGCATGTAAACATTTAGAAAGTGAAGATGTGAGATAAAAGAAGCAGTCTGAAATATAATGGTTAAGACTAAATAAATATTCTAAATAGTTAAGACTAAATAAATATAATATAAATCTAAAATGTATATATTTTTAAATGTAATAGTCTAATTCCACATGATCTTATTGAGAGAGTTAGCTGTGGTGGAATTGGGGAAGCAAAAAGGAGAGAAATGGAAGTACATAACATTTTCTGTCTTTGGGAGAAGCTATATACATTTGTTCTATTTAGACTTTAATAGAAAACCATAAGTGTAAAAATATGGTTTAGGATGTAAGAATGATCATTATAAAAATAAAGAAAATCTAAGACTGCCAACCAACAAGAAGAAAGAAATAAAATAGCAAATTCAATCATTCCTCTAAAAAAATAGCAAAGGAAAAACACCAAAAAAGTACAAATAGCAAACAAAACAATTATCAGGATATATAAAATTATCCAATACAACTACCACATACTCATTAAAACAAACAGTACCAGAAAAATAGCATACTAGGTAAAAAGCTTGAAAAACTTTATAAGAGGAATTTTACATTGATAAAATATACACTCTAACAAGAAAAATCTAAAAACATAGTGTTGAATGATATAAAGGGAAAAAAAGATTGAGATTCAAGAAGACATATGGCAAATGCACAATGCTGTGAGATGTATACCTCATTAGCTATCAAGAAATGAAGTACATCAAAAGTTGGTAAGCATCGGAGGGTGAAAGTTTTCTTCCTTCCCATTCTCCTTTTTGCTTATCTTCTTTCTACTTTTCAAATTTTTGGATGAAATCCTTGATTAGATATAAAGATAGAGCTATAGAGATGTACACAGAGAGAGACTATATAGACTATGTTAGCATAATTATGCATTAAAATTGTTGTAAAAACTAGTTAATATTATAAAAATAAATATTTACTCTGTTAACCATTTCATTCTAATACATGTACTTAATAAAATTTTAATATATGATAACACCTTTGTACTCCCCAAATGATGCTTAGATTTTGGTGAAAGGATAAAAAGAATATTGAGGATGTTATGAAGAAGGAAAGAGAAAGTGGGATTTAAAAGAAAAGAACTCCCAGCTACCCATTTATGATGGGTTTTTTGTTTGTTTGTTTAGCTGTTTAACAAAGCTTGACTTGTTAGTTGCAGGAAGGGAAATGCTTTTTAATTTTATTTCATTTTAGGTTTACACATACATGTACAGGCTTATTATATAGGAAAACTCTTGTCATAGGGGTTTGGACTACAGATTATTTTGTCACCCAGGTATAAGCATAGTACTCAATAGTCGTTTTTAAAAATCCTTTGCTTCCTCCCACCTTCCACCCTCAAGTAGGCTTGAACGTTTGTTGTTCCTCTCTTTGTGTCCAGATGTTCTCATTATTTAGCTCCCACTTGTAAGTGAGAATATACAGTATCTGATTTTCTGTTCCTGCATTGGTTTGTTAGAGATCATGGCCTCCAGTTCCATCCATGCTGCTGCAAAGAACATGATCTCATTCTTTTTTATGGCTGCATAGTATTCCATGGTGTATATGTACCACATTTTCTTTATCCAGTCTACTGTTTATGAGCATTTAGATTAATTGCATGTCTTTGCTATTGTGAATAATGCTATAATAAGTATATGTGTACATGTGTCTTTATGATAGAATAATTTATATTCCTTTGGGTTTATAAACAATAATGGGACTGCTAAGTCAAATGATAATTCTGTTTTTAGTTCTTTCAGGAATAATTATACTGCTTTCCACACTGGCTGAACTAATTTACACTTCCATCAGCAGTGTATAGACATTTCCTTTTCTCTGCAGACTTGTCAGCATCTGTTGTTTGATTTTTTAAAATAATAGCCACTCTGCCTGTGTAAGACGACATCTAATATGGTTTTGATGTGCATTTCTCTAATGATTAATGATACCGAGCTTTTTTTCATTTGCATGTTGGCTGCATGTATATATTCTATTGAAAAGTGTTCACGTCCTTTGCCTACTTTTTAATGAGGTTTGTTTTTTGCTTGTAAGTTCCTTATAGATTCTGAATATTAGGTCTTTGTGAGAAGCATAGTTTGCAAATACTTTCTCCCTGTTTGTAGCTTGTCTGTTTACTATGTTGATAGTTCCTTTTGCTGTACAGAACTCTTTGATTTAATTAGATCTCATTTGTCAATTTTCACTTTCATTGGAATAGCTTTTGGCATCTTTGAAATCTTTGCCCGTTCCTGTGTCCAGAATGATTTTTCCTAAGTTATATTCCAGGGTTTTCATGGTTTAGAGTTTTACATTTAAGTCTTTAATTCATCTTGATTTTTTTTAATACAGTGTAAAGAAAGGGCCCAGCTTCAATCTTCTGCATATGGCTAGCCAGCTATCCCTGCACCATTTATTAAATGCAGAGTCCTTTCCCATTATTTATTTTGTAAGCTTGGTTAAAGAACAGATGGTTGGAGGTATGCAGCATTATTTCTGGGCTATTCTTCTCCATTGGTCTATGTTTTTGTGCCAATAGCATACTGTTTTGGTTACTGTAGCCCTGTAGTGTAATTTGAAGTCAGATAATATGATGTTTCCAGCTTTGTCCTTTTATGTAGGATTGCCCTGACTATTTGGGCTTTTATTTGTTTCCATAGGAATTTTAAAATGATTTTTTTCTAGTTCTGTACAGAATATTATTGGAAGTTTGATAGAAATAGCATTTAATATGTAAATATCTTTAGGAAGGCAGTGTGGCCATTTTAATTATATTAATTCCTCTTATCCATGAGCATAAAATGTTTTTCCATTTGTTTGTGTCATCTCTGATTTCTTAGAGCTCTTTCACATCCCTAGTAAGCTGTATTCCTAGATATTTTAATCTTTATGTGGCAACTGTGAATGGGATTCTGTTTCTGATGTGGCTTTTGGCTTGGATATTGTTGGTAGGAATGCTACTAATTTTGTATATTGATTTTGTATCCTAAAACTTTGCTGAAGTTATTAGCTTAAGGAGCTTTTGTGCAGAGACTATAGGGTTTTCTAGAAATAGAAGCATATCATCTACAAACAGGAATAGTTTGATTTCTTCTCTTTCTATTTGGATGCCCTTTATTTTATATTTTTTGCCTGATTGCTCTGGTGAGAACTTCCAAAACATTGAATAGAAGTGAGGAGAAAGAGCAACCTTGTCTTGGTGCCTGTTTCCAGCTTTTTCCCATTCACTGTGCTGTTGGCTGTAGGTTTGTCATAGATGGCTCTTACTGTTTTGAAGTATGTTCCTTCAATGCCTAGTTTATTCGGAGTTCTTAACATAAAGCCATGTTAAATATTATTGAAAGCATTTTCTGTACCTATTGAGATAGGGTTTTGAGAACTAAGTTTTCAAACTTAGTTCTGTTTATATGATGAGCAACATTGATTGATTTGTATTTGTCCCAATCTTACATTTCAGAGATAAAGCCTACCTGATTGTACTGGATTAACTTTTTGATGTGCTGCTGGATTTGGTTTGCTAGTATTTTGTTGAGGACTTTTGCATCTATATGTTCATCAAGGATACTGCTCTGAAGTTTTCATTTTTTTGTTGTTGTGTCTCTCTGTCAGGTTTTGGTATCAGGATAATGCTGGCCTCACAGAATAAGTGGGGGAAGAGTACCTCTTCCTTAATTTTTTGGAATAGTTTCAACAGAAATGGTATCGGCTCTTCTTTGTACATCTGGTAGAATTTGTCAATGAATCTGTCTGATCGTGGGATTTTTTTTTGTTAGAAGGCTATTTATTACTAATTCAATTATAGAGTTCATTATTCGTTGGTTCAGGGATTCAATTACATCTTGCTTTAGTCTTAGAAGGATGTATTCACCCAAGAATTTATCCATCTCTTTTAGATTTTCTAGTTTGTGTGCATAGAGGTTTCAAAGTAGTCTCGATAGTGATTTGTATTTCTGTGCAGTCAGTAATCATATCCCCTTTGCCATTTCTAATTGTGTTTATTTGGATCTTTTCTCTTTCCTTCTCTTTTAGCCTAGCTAGTGGTCTATCTCATGTTTTTTTTCAAAGAACCAACTCCTGCATTCATTGATCTTTCATTTGGTTGTTCATGTCTCAGTCTCCTTCATTTCAGCTCTGATTCTGGTTATTGTGTGTCTTATGCTAACTTTGGAGTTTGGTTTGCTCTTCTCTAGTTTTCTAGCTGTGATGTTACATTGTTAATTTAAGATATTTCTAACTTTTTAATGTAGATGTTTTACTGCTATAAATTTCTCTCTTAAAACTGCCTGTGCTGTGTCCAAGAGATTCTGGTATCTTCTATCTTTGTTTTCATTAATTTCAAAGAAATTCTTGATTTCTGCCTTAATTTCATTATTGATCCAAAAGTCATTTAGAAGCAGATTAATTTCCATGTAATTGTATGGTTTTAAGTGATTTTCTTCATAATTATATTTTTATTGCATTGTGGTCCAAGAGTGTCACTGGTATGATTTTAATTTTTTTTTAATTTGCTGAGGATTGTTTCATGTGCAATTGTGTGGTCAATTTTAGAGTGTGTGACATGTGGCAATGAGAATACTACATATTCCGTTGTTTTTGGTTGGAGAGTTCTGTACATATCTATTAGATCTATTTGATCAAGTGTTGAGTTCAGGTTCTGAATATCTTTGTTAATCTTCTGCCTTAATGAGCTAATACTCAGTGGAGTGTTGAAGGTTTTCACTATTATTGTGTAGGAACCTAAGTCTCTTCATAGGTCTCTGAGAACTTGGTATATGAATCTGGGTCCTCCTGTGCTGAGTGAATATATATTTAGTATATATAGACCTTCTTTTTTAATTGAACCCTTTAATATTAATGCCCTTCTTTATCCTTTGTGCTCTATGTTGGTTTAAAGTCTGTTTTTTTCTGAAATTATAATTGCAACCCCTGCTTTTTTCTGTTTTCTATTTGCTTAGTAGATTTTTTTCCTATCCTTTTATTTTGAGCCTATAGACGTTACTGCATGTGAGGTTGATCTCTTGATGACAGCACAGTATTTAGCCTTCCTTGCTTCTTCATCCAGCTTGCCACTCTGTGACTTTTAAGTGAGGAATTTAGCCTATTTACATCCAAGTTTAGTATTGAAATGGGATTTGATCTTGTCATCATGTTGTTAGCAGGTTATTGTGTAATATTATAATTGTTTGTGTGGCTGCTTTATAGTGCCACTGATCTGTGTACCTAAGTGTGTTTTTGTAATGGCTGGTAATGGTCATTCATTTCTATATTTAGTGCCCCTTTCAGGAGCTCTTCAAAGGCAGATCTCATGGGGTAATAAATTCTGCCTGCATATGCTTGTCTAAAAAGGATCTTATTTCTTTTTCCTTTATGAAGCTTAATTTGTCTGGATATGAAATTCTAGGTTGAAAGTGTTTTCTTAAGAGTACTGAACATTGGCCCACAGTCTCTTCTGACTTGTAGGGTTTCAGTTACGGGGGAAAGGTCCTGATGAGTTTCCCTTTGCAGATGACCTGTCCTTTCCTTCTAGCTGTTAAATGTTCTTTAGCATTTTTAATTTTATTTTGACCTTGAAGAATCTGATGGTTATTGTCTTGGGGATGATCTTATTGTTTAGAATCTTGCAGGAATTTTCTGGATATCCTGAGTTTGAATGTTGACCTCTCCAGCAAGACTGGGAAGGTTTTCATGGATGATACCCTGAAATATATTTTCCAAGTTATCTGCTTTCTCTCTGTCTCTTTCAGGGATACAAATCAGTTGCATATTTGGTCTCTTTACATAATGCCATATTTCTCAGAGGTTTATTTCTCTTCATCTTTTTTGTTATTTTTGTCTGTCTTATTTTAGAGAACTAGTCTTCAAGCTCTGAAATTCCTTCCTTAGCTTGGTCTATTTCTGCTGTTAATATTTGTGATTAATTATGAAATTCTTATAGTGTGTTTTTGGGCCCTACCAGGTCAATTTCATCCTCTTTTATGCTCGCTATTTCATCTATCAGCTCCTGTATCTTTTTTTGTGATCCTTATATCCCTTGGATTGGCTTTTGATGATCTCCTGAATCTCAATTACCACTGTTTCTATGCATAGTCTGAATTCTATTTCTGTCATTTTATCCAACTCAGACTGGTTAGCAACCCTTGCTAAGGAACTAATGCAGTCTTTAAGAGGAGAGAAGACACTCTGGCCTTTGGGTGCCAGAGTGCTTGCACTGATTCTTTCTCATTTATATGTGTGGGTGCTTCTTTAACTGTGCTGTAAATTGAATATAGTCAGTAAACTTCCTTAGGACATCATAAAAGGATATCACCAGAAAACGTCCACCTATTGGTCAGTTTAACTTGACAGATGTAAAAATCCTAAATTACATGTTAATGAGATGAATCTAACTAACTATAGTAAAATGAATACATAATTGTCCAGAAGAATTTATCTTTTGAAATACAAGACTTGCTAGGTATCTAAACATCTTGTGATGCATTTGAATAGGTTATTACTTACAGGCAAAAAAATAATAATTGTATTAATACACGGTAAAAAAAAACTTGATAAAACTGAAAATCTATTTCTGACAAAAAACTCTTCTCAAGGTAGACTTAGAAAGAATTCACCTTTAAATATTAGAATATTATGCAGAAAATCACAGCAAGTAGTACATGTAATTGTGAATTAAAAGCCTTCTCATTAAAGTCGGATTTTAGTGCAAGAAATTCTATTACCACTACAATTCAGTATTCTTGCCATTGCAGCCAAAAATATCTGATAATAAATGATATAGAAAAATAAGAAAAGGGGGGACAATCCAAGATGGCCAAATAGGAACAGCTCTGGAGTGCAGTTCCCAGTGAGAAGGCAGAGAATGAGTGATCACTGCATTTCCAAAAGCATTTTTACTGCCCACAGACCAGGAGATTCTCAGGTGGAAAAGTGCCATGAGTCTCCAGCACCCCTGTTTCAGCTGGCACAGCAGGTCTCCACACAAAAACTCACACAAATCTGGGCAGCCATTTCAAGTGGCACCTGGAATGCCTGGGAGACAGAGTCACCCATTCAACTGAAAAAAAGGGGGCTGAAACAGAGAGCCAGGTGATCTGGCTTGGCGGGTCCCACCCCAACAAGGACCAGCAATCAGAAACACTCTGGATTGAGAGTTTCACAGCAAGCACAGCTGGACCCGGGATGGTCCAGCTCTGTGGGGGTAAGGATATCCACCATTATCAAGGCAGCCCACCACTACCAAGGCAGTACACGTTTACTAAGGCAGTCCACCACTACCAATGCAGTCCATCATTACCGAGGCTGTCCACCATTACTGAGGCAGTCTGCCATTACTGAGGCAATCCACCATTACCAAGGCAGTCTGCTGTTACAGAGGCAGTCCACCATTACAGAGGCAGTCCACCATTACTGAAGCAGACTGCCATTACCAAGGCAGTTCTAACTATACCTCAATAAACAAAACTGCAAGGAAGTTCACACAGCAGCTCGGCAGAGCCCACAGCAGCTCAGCAACACCTCTGCTGTCAGAGTGTGAATAGGCTACCACCTTGCTGGGCAGGGCATCTCTCAAAAAAGGCAGCATAGCAGGAACTTATAAATAAAGCCCCACCTTCCCAGGACAGAGGACCTGGGAAAAAAAGATAGTTATGAGTTCCACTGCAGTAGACTTAAATGTACCCATCCAGCAGCTCTGAACGGAAAAAATGGATCTCACAGCTCAGCACTTGAGCTATTATAAGGGAGAGACTGTATCTTCAAGCAGCTCCCTAACCCCCATATATCCAAAGAGACACCTCATAAAGGAGAGCCCAGGCTGACAGCTGGCAGATATCCTTCCAGGACAAAGATAACAGAAGAGTAAACTGGCAGCAACTCTTACTTTTCTGCATCTGCCACAGATGATCCCCAGACAAGCAGGTTCTGGAGTGGACCTCCAGCAGTCCCACAGCAGAGGGGCCTGACTGTTAGAAGGAAAACTAACAAACAAAGAAATAACTTCATCATCAACAAAAAAGACATCCATTCAGAGACACCATCTGAAAGTCATCAACTACAAAGACCACAGGTACATAAACCCACAAAGATGGGAACAAACCAGTGCAAAAAGGATGAAAACACACAAAGCCAGAATGCCTCCCCTCCTCCAAGGGAACACAACTCCTCACCAGCAAGGGAATAACACTGGACGGAGAATGAGTCTGATAAAATTGACAGAAACAAACTTCAGAAGGTGGGTAATAACAAACTTTTCTGAGCTAAAAGAACATGTTCTTACCCAATGCAAACAAACTAAAAACCTTGAAAAAAAGGTTTGATGAAATGCTAATGAGAATAAACAGCTTAGAGAAGAATATAAATAAATTGATGGAGCTGAAAAACACAACACAAGAACTTCACAAAGCATATACAAGTTTCAATAGCTGAATCGACCAAGCAGAAAAAAGGACATCAGAGATTGAATATCAACTTAATGAAATAAAATGAGAAGGCAAGATTAGAGAAAAAAAAAGAGTAATAACAAATGAAGAAAGCCTCCAAGAAATATGGTATTATGTGAAAAGACCTAACCTAAGTTTGATAGGTGAACCTGAATGTGATGGAGCGAATGAATCCAAGCTGGAAAACACTCTTCAGGATATTATCCAAGAGAACTTTCCCAATTTAGCAAGGCAGGCTAACATTCAAGTCCAGGAAATATAGAGAACACAGCAAAGATATTCCTCAAGAAGAGTAACCCCAAGGCACATAATCATCAGATTCACCAGAGTTGAAATGAGGGAAAAAATGCTAAGGCAGTCAGGGAGAAAGGTCGGGTTACCCACAAAGGGAAGCCCATTAGACTCACAGTGGATTTCTCAGCAGAAACCCTACAAGCCAGAAGAGAGTGGAGGCCAATATTCAACATGCTTAAAGAAAAGAACTTTCAACCTAGAATTTCATATCCAGCCAAATTAAGCTTCATAAGCAAAGGAGAAATAAAATACTTTATGAACAAGCAATTGCTCACAGATTTCATTGCCACTAGGCCTACCTTACAAGAGCTCCTGAAAGAAACACTAAACATAGAAAGGAATAACCAGCCACTCCAAAAACGTACCAAATGGTAAAGAGCATCAACACAATGAAGAAACTGTATCAATTAATAGGCAAAACAACCAGCTAGCATCAAAATGGCACGATCAAATTCACACATAAAAATATTAACCTGAAATGTAAATGGGCTAAATGCCCCAATCAAAAGACACAGACTGGCAAATTGGATAAAAAGTCAATACCCATCAGAGTGCTGTATCCAGGAAACCCATCTCATGTGCAAGGATACACACATATTCAAAATTAATGGATGGAGGAAGATTTACCAAGCAAGTGGAGAGCAAAAAAAAAGCAGGATTTGCAATCCTAGACTCTGATAAAATAGACTTTAAACCAACAAAGATCAAAAACACAAAGATGGGCATTACATAATGGCAAAGGATCAATGCAACAAGAAGAGCTAATGATCCTAAATATATATGCACCCAATACAGGAACACTCAAATTCATAAAGCAAGTTCTTAATCACCTACAAGGAGACTTAGACTCCTGCACAGTAATAGTGGGAGATTTTAACACTCCACTGACAGTATTAGACACATCAATGAGACAGAAAATTAACAAGGATATCCAGGACTTAAAATCAGATCTGGACCGAGTGAACCTAATAGACATTTACAGAACTCTCTACCCCAAATCCACAGAATATACATTCTTCTCAGCACCACATCACACCTACTCTAAAACTGACCACGTAATTGGAAGTAAATCACTCCTCAGCAAATGCAGAAGAAGGGAAATCATAACAAACAGTCTCTAGACCACAGTGCAATCAAATTAGAACTCAGGATTAAGAAACTAACTCAGAACTGCACAACTTCATGAAAACTGAACAACTGGCTCTTGAATGTTCACTGGATAAAAAATGAAATGAAGGCAGAAATAAAAATGTTCTTTGAAACCAACAAGAATGAAGACACATTGTGCCAGAATCTCTGGGACACATTTAAAGCAAAGTCTAGAGGAAGATTTATAATAATAAATGCACAAAAGAGAAGCAAGGAAAGATCTAAAATAGACACTCTATCATCAAAATTGAAAGAACTAGAGGAGCATGGTCAAAAAATCTCAAAAGCTAGCAGAAAAAAAGAAATAACTAGTATCAGAGCAGAACTAAAGGAGACAGACACACAAAAAACCCTTCAAAAAATCAATAAATCCATCAGCTGTTTTTTTCCAAAGATCAACAAAATAGACCACTAGCCAGATTAATAAAGAAAAGAGAGAGGAATCAAATAGATGCAATAAAAAAACGGTAAAGGGGATATCACCACCGATTCCACAGAAATACAAACTACCATCACAGATTACTACAAACAACTCTATGCACATAAACAGTAAACCTGAAAGAAATGGATAAATTCCTGGACACATGCACCCTTCCAAGCCTAAACCAGGAAGAAGTTGAAAGCCTGAATAGACTAATAACAAGGGCTGAAGTTGAGGCAGCAATTAAGTGCCTATCAACCAAAAAAGCCCAGGTCTACATGGGTTCACAGCTGAATTCTACCAGACATAAAAAGAGGAGCTGGTACCACTCCTAAAACTATTCCAAACAATCCAAAAAGAGGGAATCCTTCCCAAATCATTTTATGAGACCAACATCATCCTGATATGAAAATCCGGCAGAGACTCAACAAGAAAAGAAAACTTCAGGCAAATATCCATGATGAACATAAATGCAAAAATTTCAATAAAATACTGGCAAAGCAATTGTAACAGCACATCAAAAAGCTTATCCATCATGATCAAGTAGGCTTCATCCCAGGAATGCAAGGCTGGTTTAACATAAGCAAGTATATAAACGTAATCCACCACAGAAACAGAACCAAAGACAAAAACGACATGTTTATCTCAATAGATGCAGAGAAGGCCTTCGACAAAATTCAACAACCTTTATGCTAAAAACTCTCAAAAAACTAGGCATCGATGGAACATATCTCAAAATAATGAAAGCTATTTATGACAAACCCACAGCCAATATCATACTGAATGGGCAAAAACTGGAAGCATTCCCTTGGAAATCTGGCACTAGACAAGGATGTCCTCTCTCACCACTCCTATTCAATATAGTATTGGAAGTTCTACCCAGAGCAATCAGGCAAGAAAAAGAAATAAAGGGTATGCAATTAGGAAAGGAGGAAGTCAAATTTTCTCTATTTGCAGACGACATGATTGTATATTTAGAAGGCTCCATCGTCTCAGGCCATAATCTCCTGAAACTGATAAGCAAATTCAGCAAAGTCTTAGGATACAAAATCAATGTGCAGAAATCACAGGCATTCCTATACACCAATAACAGACTTAAAGAGAGCCAAATCAGGAATGAACTGCCATTCACAATTGCTACAAAGAGAATAAATTTCCTAGGAATACAACTAACAAAGGATGTAAAGGACCTCTTCAAGGAGAACTACAAACCACTGCTCAAGGAAATAAGAGAGGACACAAACAGATGGAGAAACATTCCATGTTCATGGTTAGGAAGAATCAATATTGTAAAAATGGCCATACAAAGTAATGTATAGATTAAACACTATCCCTATCTAGCTACCTATGACCCTCTTCATAGAACTGGAATAAAAAACACCTTAAACTTCATATGGAACTAAAAGAGAGTCCACATAGCCAAGTTAATTCTAAGCAAAAAGAACAAAGCTGAAGGTATCTTGCTACCTGACTTCAAACTATACTACAGGGCTATAGTAATCAAAACAGCATGGTACTGGTACCAAAACAGAGATATACACCAATGGAACAGAACAGAGGCCTCCGAGGCAATGCCACACATCTACAACCATCTGATCTTTGACAAACCTGACAAAAACAAGCAATGGGGAAAGGATTCCGTTTAATAAATAGAGTTATGATAACTGGCTAGCCATGTGCAGAATGTAGAACTGGACTCTTTACTGATATCTTACACTAAAATTAACTCCAGATGGATTAAAAACTTAAACATAAGACCTAACGCCATAAAAACACTAGAAGAAAACCCAGACAAAACCATTCAGGACATGGGCATAGGGAAGGACTTCAAGACTAAAACACCAAAAGCACTGGCAACAAAAATCAAAACAGACAAATGGGATCTAAATAAACTCCAGAGCTTCTGCACAGCAAAAGCAACAAGTATAAGAGTGAACCAACAGAATGGGGAAAAATAATTGCAATCTACCCATCTGACAAAGGGCTAATATCCAGAATCTACAAAGAACTAAAACAGATTTACAAGAAAAAAACACACCCATTTAAAAGTGGGCGAAGGACATGAACAGACACTTTTCAAAAGACATATATGAAGCCAACAAACATATGAAAAATGCTCATCATCATTGGTCATTAGAGAAATGCAAATCAGAACCACATTGAGACACCATCTCACACCAGTTAGAAAGGTGATCATTAAAAAATCTGGAGACAACAGACGCCAGAGAGGATGTGGAGAAACAGGAACACTTTTACACTGGTGGTGGGAGTGTAAATTAGTTCAACCATTGTGGAAGACAGTGTGGCGATTCCTCAAGGACCTAGAAATAGAAATTCCATTTGACCCAGCAATCGCATTACTGGGTATGTATCCAAAGGATTATAAATCTTATTATAAAGACACATGCACATGTATGTTCGATGCAGCACTGTTTACAATAGCAAAGACCTGGAACCTACTGAAATGCACATCAATGATAGACTAGACGAGGAAAATGTAGCACATATACACCATGGAATGCTATGCAGCCTTAAGAAACGATGAGTTTGTGTCCTTTCTAGGGACACGATTGAATCTGGAATCCGTCATTCTCAGCAAACTGATGCAAGAACAGAAAATCAAACACCGCATGTTCTCACTCATAGGCGGGTGTTGAATAATGAGAACACATGGACACAGGGAGGGGAGCATCACACACTGGGGTCTGTTGCGGGGGACTAGGGAAGGGACAGCAGGGGGTAGGGAGTTGGGGAGGGACAACATGGGGAGAAATGCCAGATATAGGTGACAGGGACAGAAGGCAGCAAACCTCATTGCCATGTATGTACCTATGCAACAATCCTGTATGTTCTGCACATGTATCCCAGAACCTAAACTGCAATAAAATATACAAATATTTTTTAAAAAGGGAGGGTAGGAAGACTGGTGTAGAGACAAGGATGTGCTGAAGTACAGAGAAGGTTTTGGAAAATTGCCATAGCCAACCAAATTTTGGAATAAATGGTACTAAAATATCAACCAAAAAAAAAAAAAAAAAGAAGAAAAAAAGAAAAAGAAGAAAAAACCATTTTTGGTAAATGAGGTGAACAGCTAAGAGAATTAACTGAACAACTACTACAACTAGAAGGACTAGAATCAGTACACTGGATTAATAAAATATTAGCATACAAAAACTCAATAATTCTGTTTAGAACAGTAACCAATTAGAAAATGTAATTGAAAAATGTTGAAAACCTAATTCACTGAATGAAAAAAATAACCAATACAATAAAACACATGACCCTAGGAAGAATTCATCAAGTCCCACATAATGGTAAGTATAAAGCTTCAGAAAATAACTTAAAAGAAGACCCTACTAAATGGAAAGAAGTATCATGTTTCTGGATGAGATCTAACTTTGTAGATATTTCAGTTTCTCCCCCCCCCAAAAAAATCCAATGGTTTTGCAGTTAGAATTGCAACAGAATGTTTTAGAGAATTTTTTAAATTGATTCTAAGATCTACTTAGAGAAATGTTCAAAAATAGCCAAGAAAATTTCAAAATCAAATACATTCATCCAAAAAATGTCTATTCCCTGCTCCCTATTTTCCAGACACTGTTCTGGGTTCTGGAGACAGGGTTGAAATAAAAATTATAATCTAATTTTAGGTCAAAACATGGCAAAATCAATTATATAGCAGTGAATGTTAGAAAAACTATCTTTTCTACTATTTTTGAAAAGCTCATTTATATTAACTACCAGTTTAAAAAAGTAGATGGAATTAATGAAACCAAGTTCACATAAGAATACAACATTTAAAATGTATTGAGGATGTCAAGTACCAAGCTATGCACATTAATGCTTTTTTTCTTAATCCTCACATCAATTCTGTAAAATAGATACTAATGTGTTCACCATTTACATTTGAGGAAACTGAGCTTTAGACATGAAATTTAGCTTTTCCCACTTAAGTGATTAAGTCTGGATTTGAACCAAAATTCATCTATCTGTAAAGCTCAAGAACTTTATCAATATGTTCTATGAAGATTAATGATGATACAACATAGCAATAGTTTTATATGTTCAACCTAACAATTAAATAAATGGCTAGTGAACAGTAATAATCAACTATTAAGTTGAGCATGATTTAAAAATATCCAAACTTGATCAGGGAACAATGTGGACATACAAAATTTTACAACCTTCCAGGAAAGCATTCCAGTAAACAGGTTTTAGAGTCTTTGAAATCTTCAAAAAGTTTTAAGATAAATTTTCTTGTGTATATTTAAAGTATACAACATATTATGGGATACATACAGATAGCAAAAAGGTTACTATAGTGAAACAGATTAACATCCATCATCTCACACTGTTACCAATTTTTTTATTAGCAAGAATTGCTAAAAATTTCATTTTGCATGAATCCCATTTACATACCGTTTTTACCTATAGTTGTCATATTGTACATTAGATGTCTAGGCTTGTTTATCCTACTATATGTTCCTTTGTATGCTCTGACCTATATATCCTCATCTCCCTACCTCCCACTTCCATGCCTCTGCTAACCAGTTTTGTTCTCTATCTCTGTATATTTGATTTATCATTATTAGATTCCATTTATAAGTGACATCATGCAATATTTTTTCTATGTCTGGCTTATTTCACTAAGCAAAATATCCTCCAGGCTCATTTATGTTGTGGCAAATGGAAAAAAAATTTTTTTTCTTTTTTCAAGGTGAATAATATTCCATTGTGTATATGCGCCACACATTCTTTATTCATTAATTTGTCTGTGGTACTTAGGTCATTTCCATAGCTTAGCTGTTGTGAATAATGCTGCAATGAACATGGGAGTGCAGATGTCTTTACAAGGTGGTGATTTTATTTCCTCTGGGTATATGGCCAGAAGAGGGACTGCTAGGTCACAGTTCTAGTTTTAGTTGTTTATTTTTAATTTCTTTAGAAAGAATATGGAAATACTGTTTTCACAATGACTGTATCAATTTACAGTCCCATCAGCAGTGTACAAGAGTTCCCTCTTCTCCACACCCGTGCTAACATTTGTTATCTTTTGACTTTTTGATAATAGGTATCCTAACAGGAATAAGTTAGTATCTCATAGTAGTTTTGACTTGCATTTCACTGATGATATGATGTTGAACATCTCTTCATACAACTGTTGGCCATTTTCACGTCTTCTTTGGAGAAATGGCTAGTTAGGTCTTTTGCCCTTATTTTTTTAGTTCAGTTATTTGTTTTTCCACAATTGAGTTGTATAAGTTCTTTATAAATTTTGGATATTAATTTCTTATCAGATGCATGATTTGCAAATATTTCCTGCTACTCTATATCCTGCTGTTTTGTTTTGTTATTTCCTTTGCTGTTCAGAAGCTTTAAACAGTGTTTTATTTCTAGAAATTTCACTTGAAAAATAATCAGAAATGCAGACATAATTTTGCATAGAAGGTTGTTCAGCTCAATGTCGTTTATAACAGCAAAATTTTGGACTCATCTAAGTGATACGATAATAGCATCTTCATAAGATAAGTGACTGTGGATAATATTAGAAATTAAAATTAAGAAGAGTATATGATAACATGAGACATGATAATTATTGAATATTAAGTAATAAAGATGGAATACAAAACAAGACAAAAGTTATAAGCCTAATACCAAATTTTATATAAACATACATTGATATAATGTACTACATATAGAAAATACTTATTTAAATTAAAACATGTTTTATAAATCAAAATTTTTATAATAGTTGTTTACACATTTAAGGAAAATAAAATAGTAATAGAGATTATAAAACCAGTGAAATAATTTTAAAGGGGAAGGTGTTAAGTTTCTTTCTGAAACTTTACTGTATTTCCTTATTCTACAAATCAAAATAGATTACATGGCTCATACAAATACATAGATATAACAAAATGAAAAATAAAACTAGATAAGAATCATCCCATTGTCTTTTTAACAGAATCCAATTAAAACCTGTAAGTATACTAAAACGGTGTTGGTAAGCCTTCCTCTACTTTTCCTAACACAGCGAAAATGCTAATTAATTTATAGGTAATATTTAAAGTTTATTTTATGCAACATGTCAGCAGATGCCATTAAAAAAGTGTGCTTTACGGTCCTGTGGAAGGTAATAAATGTCAAAGACATGTAGATACAGTTATAACTTTATGAACACTCAGGGTAATGCACACAAGTAAAACCTTACACAACCACCAAATAAAAAGACATGTTTTCTAACAGTCAGGGGACTGTTTTTAGTTCTATGTGTAATGCAGGTGAGACAGAGAGTTGAAGGCTGCAGTGCAGTGGTCTGCAATAAACCCCCTGCAAGCTACGGCTTTGATGGGGTGCTAATTGAGTAGCAGGTGAACATAAATAGAAAGCACCAAGGGTGTGTAGGGGGGGAGTGTTTTTGTTGATGAGAGAACATAAAAATGCTGAGCTCTGTAATAAGAAATAAACACAATCTGGGGTTTATTTCTCCAATCTCATTCTACCCACCCTAGTATAGGCCTCTCTCCCTAAAAATGCTTTCTTAGGGATCAACATGGCTTTTAAAATGTGTGGGTGAATACAGAATAAATCAAGTAGGTTTCCTAAGCATATAAAAACTTAAGAGTTTTGTGTCTAGTGTTCTTCATTTGTGCATTAGTTTGTGGTTAGATGCAATGTTTTGTTTGGTTCTTGCTGATTTCTGACGTGATTGGTTCAGAAATTCTCAAGATATTAACAATGGCTGAATCATGCAGCATTTAAAGTAAAATTTCATCAAGATTTTATCAGCATGTAGATACCAAAAACATAGAAAACAGAGTGGAGAGAAACGTGAAGCCTGACTCAAGCTTTCTGAAGATCAGGATTCTTTTTTTTAAAATGTAAATTTTTTGTTTAGTTTACCTAGACAGCTTTAAAATATTTGTAAGTTCTAATGTTGATATTTCACCTTTGCCAGGAAATCACATAATACAAATATATATATAACCATTATATTGAAGATTTATCTTTCTCTGAGTGTTTTCAGGTGTCTGTAAAGTGCCATATTCACTGAAAATGCTGTATATTTTGAGGTCCCTGCACAGTGTAATACTTCAAAGAAAGTATTACATCCAAGATGTAAGATATTTTTAAACTATTATGTTTTAATAGTGATAGCTAGTGACACATTTTTTTGTGCACCAGGAACTGTGCTAACCCCTTTATACATACTATTTCATTTGATCCTCACAACAATCTTAGGAAGTAAACACTCTTAATTCACATTTCCAAGTGAGGATACCAATCTTTAAAAAGATTAGGTATCTTTTCCATAGTCACATAACGACTTAGCTGTGAAGCCAGAGGTTGAACCTAAGTAACTGACTCTCTACAGAGCACAAATCCTAACCTACTATATCATACACTCTCCTTACATTTGCTCTTTCAAGTTCCTGTAGAATATTCACTAAATGAATGCTATGTTATAATAAAGACTCGTACTTTTCTAAGAAAGTTAAGGTAGACTGACAGAAGTTTACTTCCTCACATTCTCTAGAACAGTGATGTTCAAATTCTCATGTTCAAATCACCTGGGGATCTTTTGAAGTATAGACACTGATTCAGTCGTTCTGAGGTGGGACCTGAGAGTCTGCATTTTCAACAAGCTTCCTGGTGATGTCCTTGCTGCTGCTGCTCCAGACCATACTTTAAGTAGCAGATCTGTAGAATTTTTCCTGAGATGCATTGAAGGGATAGAAGTACAGCTCCAGTTGTTTAGCTGTGTCCTCCTTTACATTCCCTAGTTTCTTTGATGTCACAATGTAGTCTGGAAAACCCTTTTCAACTTCTTCTTTCATCTTCTATTCTATTTTCCCCTTGTCTCAAAGAAGAAAATTGGAATGCTAATATAAATATAAATATTGTCATCAAATTCTGAAAGGGAGACAGCCTGTTCAGGCATGTGTTAAGGAAAAATAATCCTGTGCCTTCTTTGTATTCCTTTGTAGATTACAGACTATTTCATAGAAGTTTGAAATAAGTCCTATACAGAACCCTACATATCACTAAGCTCACAGGGTGAAAATCAGAAAAACAAGTATCTCCAAAATTACCATTTTCAGAAGTATCAGAACAACCCTATAAGAATAAAAGATGCAAGAAGTAGAATGGTGAATATTTTATGAACCAAAATATTGCCTGGAAATTTAAGACTCATTTTACGTTTCTCCTGCACATCCAAACCTGTCGTTTCATATCCAACCATTTACCACACTGTGTAGATGTAGCATAACAAACAGAAGTTTGTTTCTTCATCCACCACTGCCTTGGTTTAGTCCATTATCACTTCTCATTTTACCAGTTTCCTAACATGGGCAGGAGAGAGGGTTCCTATTTAGCTCCAGGACTACTTCAAGGCCATTCTCTACACTACTGCCAAGGAAACTTTTCTAAATTATTAATTTAATGTCACCTTGTTTTACCTCCTTCAGCAGCATCCTATAGTGTCAAAGTTCAGGCTTCCCAGGTGAGCACATATAGCTCATTGCGGTCACACCCTCTCTGCTCAGTAATTCATTCCTTCCATTACCTCACACAAACCTTTTACTGGTACCAAACCAGAACACAGCTGTACAATTGCATTACAGTGTTTTACACCTTCCAGCTTTCTCATGTGCTATTTTTATTCAGGATCTTTCCCCTTTCCCTTCTTTCCTCTCCTTCCTAGCCCTCCCTCCTACACACCAAGCCAACTTGCCAAGAGTCAGTTCAAGAAGTGTTCTGAAATATATGGAAGCTCCCTGAATCCTCCTATTAACAAAGTCAGAGGAAATATAGCAGGAAAAACAAGACCTCATAGACTACATATACAAAATTCTAGATCACAAATATAACTCTAAAATATCATAATTGGGTGGGGTTAAGTTAGGAAAAATTACAAGACCTATATGGTATCAAAATGGTATGGATGAAATCAGAGGAAAGACAAAGGGACTACTGTTGACCTTGAGAGCTGGAAAGCCCCAACTATCAGGTACCCTAGAAAGCATAGAGGGCTTTTCTGAGAACAACAGAATGCAATGGGAGAGGATTTTGAAAGTTTTACTTTGAGAGTAATGAGGGTAAGTGCAAGCGGCCTAAAGTATGATCTGATGGTCCCAGAAAGATTTGGGATCTGGGGCCTATAGACTCTCAAAAGTGATAGACAATGCAACCCTTACATTACAGAGCTTAGACCTAAGGACAAACTGCTGGTATTCTAAGCCACAGAGAGCAGAACAGGAACTTATAAGTGCAAAGAAAAAAAGAGGTGAAGATGAAACTGAGAAGAGTAGCAGAGAAGGAAGATCTAAGAGATAGCTATTTTGATATATCTTTTCTTCTAAAAGTACAGAAAAAGTCATTTTACTTAACAATGAAGAGCAGCAAAAGAATGCTACAGGATCCTACATAAAATTCCTCTAAAAATATAATAGTGAAAAAATCTTTCAAATAAGGAAAGCACACAAGGAAGATATGTCCACAAAATAGATGAAGAACCTAATGTTTCAAAATGAGCTAATAATAAGTAAGAGAATTATAGAGCCTATAAACAACAACATATAACAGAATTTTAAAACTCAGAAGTGAAATGAGTGGAGAAAAAGATTTAAAAAGAGAGGTAAAAGAATTCAGGAAAGAATTAGCAATAAAAGAAAAAATAAGTGCCTCTAAAGTTAGGAAAAAACACTAATCTCAGTAAACACAACAAAATATGCCTCAAGAGAAACAGAATATGGAAAAGAGAAAGTTTTATAGAAAACGGAATTACAAAAGACTACTAAGAAGCATTTGAGGGTAAGTGATGAATATAGATGATAAGCAAAGGAGATTCAACATAAATATACTAGTAGTCTCTGAAGAAGAAAAGGAAAGCAATGGACAAAATAAATATTAAAACTATAATTCAGGAAAATCTTTTAGAATAATAAAAAGTCTTAAAACTAAACATTGAAAGGGCATATCCTTTAGCTGGGAATTAAATTTATAATGGCAATGTCAAGAAATATTCTACTATATAATGAATATTTATATAATATTCATACAATAAAGATGATTATTCATTATAGCTATAGAAATATTCTACTATGTAATGCATATAGCTATTCTATACATGACTGGAAATATATACCTGCATATGTGTGTATGTGTGTGTGTGTGTGTGTATGTGCATTGTGTATTCAGGGAATATCATTTGCTTAAACCCTTCCTGAATAATCCATTAGAGAATTAGCTTCATACAATAAAAATGACTGGAGAGGTTTTGACATAAGGATAAGAGGTAGCACTAAATATATTTTTTCTATAGAATCAAGGCTGATGATTATAACAATAAAATGTCTGTGTGCCCTAATAATGTAGCTATAGTACAAGAATCAAATATAGATAAGTACAATAAACTCATGTATTGTTTAATATGTATTCATCAGGTCTACAAGGATATTACATCAACAAATGCTGGATTCGAGGGAAGAAAGAAAAAGAGATCACTAGATGGTTGCATTAGTGCTCATAGTAGAAAACAATAGTCAATAGCCAGAAAGAAAGAAATGGAAATTACTATTATACAAAGGATTGATTAAAATAAATACAAAAGTAATTATTAAAACAAAAAATATAAACCTTCCTAAATTCCAGAAGGTATTTTTAAAACTTTTAAATTTACTTGTGGGGAAAGAGAATAGTTAGTGTGAAATAACCAGAAACAAAAGCTAAACTTCCTTTATTATAACTTGCTTCAAAAAGTTGATTTTGGGTAGTCATGATGGCTCATGCCTTGTAATCCCAATGTTTTGTAAGGCTGAAAAGGGAGGATCACCTGAGGTCAGGAGTTCAACACTGATGTGAGCTATCATCATGCCACTGCACTCCAGCCTGGGTGGCAGAGCAAGACACTGTCTTTAATAATAAGTAAATAAAATACAATTTGATTTTGGACCCTTGTAAATATTTTACATAATTACAAAGCAAGCTTAATTTATAAAACACAACCTCTAAAACTTAAAAATACAAGTATGAAAATGACCCAACTGTATAAACAATGGGGGCATAACTATACAGAAAGGAACTAATTCAAGTCAATTTAAAACATGATAATTTGATTGTACATTCCTACTGGGATATGCCCTAAAGACTAAAAGTATAGTAAAAGAAAATTTTAAAAATCCACTAAGATTAGACTATTTTGAGGAATCATATAGTTAGTGGACATGTTGGTAGTGTTATTCTTAGGTTGTTGTATGATTATTATGGGATAAACAAATGAGAATTATGCTGGTGTTATTAAAAGCAGAAATCTTTTACAGCGACACAAAGAAACACGATCGTAACACAGATAAGGTTAAGTAGTCTTGAACTACAGTCTTGAATTTTGATTGTCAATACAAAGTCATGATTTGCTTTTCTTTTAAAAATATTTCCCAACTCTACCCTCCATAATGTCTCAAAACAACGAACATCCCAGTTGAAATTAGTGTCTTTAGCTCAGAATATGGGTTCTAAACAAGACACCTCACTATGAAGAAACAGGGATCCCTGCATAAATTGCTGATTCCAGGTCTGGGATTGGAATGGGAAATGTCTGAGATGGTCCTTAATGAACTGATAAGCAAACTGGAGGAACTGTGAAAATGTGGTCACTTGGCCGGTAGGGCTCTAACATCAATTGGGCATGTGGAAGGAATGCAAGTTCTCTGTCTTACCTGAGATCTGCTGAATCAGAAAATCTGGGGTAGGGATCAGCAGTCTGAGGTTTAAGTCTTCCAAGTGATGTTTAATACTGAAGTTTGAAAACCATTGCTCTAGGGGCATGATTATCAATGGCTCTTAACATCAAAAAATGAAAAGCAACCAAACATTATCCTTTGTCTGACAGAAGTACATACTGTCAATCTATGAAGTAATCTTGCCTCCAACCAAAACAAAAGTTGAACCTGGGTCAGATTAGGCTCTAGTTCTTACAATCGAGTTATAGAAAATAGAGATAAACATGTTATGCAATCAAGAAAATCCAGACAGAGAAAAATTCTATAGGTTAAATAACCCAGGATTTTCCAAGAAAAAAATTCTAAGGAAAAAAAATATACACAGAAAAATAACCTATAAAATGGGAAAGGCCAATTATAATAATAGATGGACCCTAGCTGATCCAAATTCAGATAAATAAACCGAAAAAAAGAACATTTATAATACGATTAGATAATTTGGGGCACTGACTATTCAATAATATTAATATTTAATCATTGATTTGTTTTGGAAGATGGTGATACTCTACTTATATTTTGGAGATACTCTTGTAATTATATGCTGTCCAGAAAAAAATTGAAAATAAAACTGGGGAAGAGATGGGGACATAGATGAGAGAAATAAAATTGGCCTTGAGTTGATGGAGTTAATGATTATTGAAACTGAGTAATGGTTACTCAGAAGCTTAGAAGCCTATTACAATATTGTTTTTATTTATATGTATTTGAATTTTTCAGTTATAAAAGGTTTCACATGAAGTATCATCTCTTGCAAAAAATTTGTCAATGCTTCCCCACTACTCTGTGTGTTACTCTATCTTATCTATGATCAGTTCCTTGAGAATACTGGGTTTTACCACCTTTGATAATCCAGTGGCTATTGCAATCCCTGTACACAGCATAGTTTTCAGTTCAGGGTTGTCAAGGGAAATAGAAATCACACGCAAACAGGATGACTGAAGGAGGTTCAATAAAAGAATTACTTACAAGGATATAATCAAGGTTAAGAGAAAAATGTTAGAGATGAGGCATATGGGACTGACAACAGCAGAAAGCCATTACCTCATCTTGCCCAATGGGAAGGGAATGGGAGATTTACCTGAAACCTAGTGGAAACTGTGGCTTTAGGAAAGGGCTCCTGAGAGGAGTTGTGGTCTTTGTTAGAGGAACAGAACTGAAGCCCTACGTGGGGGGTGGTTGCAGGGAAATACATACTTCAAAGTCACTCCGATATTCTGCTGGTGGTTTTCACTGATTGAATCCAAGTAGAGGCCAGTGAGCCTGTTAATGCAGTCAATAGGAAGAATGTGGGGTGGAAAGTGGATCTTGATGGTGAAAAAATTTAGCACATAAATCAATAATAATTTTTGAATAAAAGAATGATGCCTACAAGCAAATAAATCCAAAGACAAAACGAAATAATGGTCCAGAAAAGTAATCACTATTGATGTCAGAGGCAGATGCAATGCCACAGAGACGAGAAGCTTCCTTAGAGATTCAGGGGGTTTCCAAATCATGATTCTTAAACTGTTATGTGTGTGTACACACACAGCTGTTGGAATGCGTATGTAGAGAGGGGTGTGTTTGTGTGTGTGTTTGTGTAAGGAGGTACATTTGATTGCACCATTCTCATAAATCTCTTGCTCTTGCTCTTAATCCACAGGGCACAGATTTTGAAAAAAAAATGTTTATTTTTAGCAGATTATTAAAATAACCACAGATATTTCTATTGAACATTTAAAAGAATGATACTTGTCTTTTCTATCAGTTTTTTTTAAATCTCTAGTAAAAAAAAGTTATTTGGATACAAACTGTATCACCTCCAGTAGCATTTTTTAAGCAGCATGCTAATATCAGAATAGCAGTGTAAATACACCTGCAATTGTCAGTTAACCTCACGCTATTATTTGTAGACTGCCTGCGGCAGTGTATCAGTACTGTCAGAAGGAAAAAATAATACAGAAGAAGGCATTTTCACATTCTTTTCCACAAGCCAAGACACAAAATGGGCTCATTATCAACATGTGGTTGCCTACAGTTCAACATTAATATATCTTTAGCACTCCAATAACAGCTGTGGAGTTGTCTAATTCAGCAAAATGTAAACATGTGTTCCCCCAGGAATGATATGCTGCCAGGCAAATGAGATTTTTCCCCACCTCAAATCCTTCCTTGAAATAAACTAGTCAAGTCTAAAGATTCCAGGGCACAATTCTAGAGAAAAATATTTTTTTCCGAAGATCACAGTGCTGCTAGTGTTTCTACCCAGTGAGTTCAACCTGATGGCCCTGTTACATACATGAGGCCTACAAATATTCACGTCAAGAAAGGATTTTCTTTCTTGTACCAGATTATCATAGGACCTTACCTGATAATAGCTGCTAATGTCCATGGAAAAAAAATAAAAATAATATTATTATGGAATATGTACATCTTCATACTTTCCATGATACCCACAACTATATCTTAAAGCATTTACCTGGTAACAGGGACATCAATTCAAACTTTTTGGCACCAGGGACCAGTTTTGTAGAAGTCACTTTTTCCATGGGGAGAGGCAGGAAGAGTTTTGGGATGACACTGCTCCATCTTAAATCAGCAGGCTTTAGATTCTCATAAGGAATGCTCAGCCTAGATACCTTGCATGTGCAGTTCACAATAGGGTTTCTGCTCCTATGAGAATCTAATGCCATGGCTGATCTGACAGGAGGTGGAACTCAGGCAGTAATCCTTGCTCTCCCACCACTCACCTCCTGCTGTGCAACTGGGTTCCTAACAGGCCAGAGACTGGCACCAGTCTGCAGCCTGGGAATTGTAGACCCCTGGGCTAGATTGCTGGTTTTGCAAATCCCAATCTTGAAGCAGTATCCCAACTAAATATCCCAAGATATGATAATAAACATTTACTATTCTTCATGCACAAAGATGGTTTAGTTCTCTACCAGTTAGATGGTGGCATACATTTTTGTTTTAGTAAAGGTAATGGGTTTGCATCATATACATAGATAGATTGTTCTTCATGAAACTAGGAGTATTCATTCAGCTATAATAGCTACCAGCATGCACAGTAGCCAAACCTATGACTTCTGCCGTAAGGGCCACAAAGTTTCAACCAGTTGAGTTCCCTAATGCATCTGAATCTTTTGAGGAACTGTAAAGTACAGTGGTATGCCTAGAAGAACATGTGATCTGCAGCCAGAAGATGTGAGGTTTGGGTCAATCTCTGCCACTTACAAGCTATGTAAACATGGGCAAGCCACTAAATGTATTTGAATTGTAGTTCTCTTGATGATAAATTGTAACTATTTATAATTTTTGCTGTCCTATAGAGCTGTTGTGGGGATCAAATCCCCTAAGAAGTGTGAAAGAACTTTATAAATTGCTAAGTGCAGTATAAAGTAAGTTTTCTGGCCTTTGATATAATTGTTTTATTTGATCAATCCACATTATTTGAGATCTGTCAACATGTGATTTCCAATGATCGAGGTCTATTTTCTGTTTCCTCCATCTTTTCCATTTATCCTCTTTCCAGTTTTATGATTCTCCATCCTAATTTAAAATGTTAATTCCTAATAAAAATCTCCTATCTCAGTAAATGCTGTAGCACAATATTTCAGCAAAATTTGCTCTCTCTTTTTACCCTTAAAATCTATTTCTAGTCCAGCTTCAGGTATTAAAGCCGGGGACCACAAATGTAAAGTCAGGCCAAGAGTCAGCCTCAGGATGAAGGACCTCAAGAGGCTGAAGAGGTCAGAAACCCCCCTGAAGAGCCCATCTGTGGAGAGAGGGTGTGTCTCACAGAGAGGTATGCCGACAGCATTTGAGGAAACTCCAACACCTTACGCGAGGAGATGCCAGCAAGAGGAAAGGAAAGTTGTTTTAGATGTTTTGGTCCACCAGCAGATTCTCTGGCCAATAGGAATTTGTAAAGAATTAAGAATGGCTAAATGCCTTATGTGGAAAAGCATTTGACTCATAGTAAGAACTAGCTTCACTTACTGTTTCTGCTAGTTCTGGAACTGGTTTGAAGTCTTGTTTTGTCTTTTTTGGGCTTCAGATTGCTCAACTATAAAAAGTCTAGATCATTTTAAAATTTTCATCAAGCTCTAAAACGCCACATTACTCATAAGTAATTCATCTCTATTTTTACTATGCAAAATAAGATCTGTCAAAAATAAAATATAAACAGCCATCACCACTAAAATTTGTGTTTGATAGGATTTTGAATTTTCCCATTCACTTAAGAAAATTCAAAGGTTCTATTTAAGAAGGTTCCATAAAGAGTCAAATTAATATCCTTTGTACCTATATCTTTAAGATGACTGCTTGACAGGAATCCTGATACATGATAGGAGCTTCTGCCTGCAGCAACCAATCAAAATGTATTATTAGTGTAGCATTCCTACGTAACCACATGTGAATAATTATCTCTTAAATGAAGTATGTGGAATTCTTAACTTTCACATGTAGAAAAAAAATCACAATCATTGGGACCTGAAAAAAATTATAATTAGAAATTCCTACTATGTCACATTTCAGACTTCTTGTTGGTTTTGCAACACTGGCCCCAGAAGACGAAAGCTCAAGGTCACTGCAAGAGCGTCCTTCACTTGGCATAAAACCGAGGACTTAAACTTTCTTATCTGACAGGAACCCTCTCTTCCTTCATAACATGTCTTTCTGCCTTTCCTATCCTCTTTATTGTACCCACAAAAAATATTGTTAGAGCTTTCATATTTATACGCTATTGAAGAGATAATAGCAGATAAGAACTTTTTTTTACTTAACTTTGAATTTCTTGTTTTGATTCAAGAAAACATTGAACTGAATTACTGTAAAGGGGAGAAGAATAAATATAGCCTAATGAAGAGTGGAAGATATTAAGCAAATGATTTGTCATGCAGCAGGGGAGTCAATGAATATTTTATGTTGATAAAATCAGAAGCAAGTGAGCTAAAATATGAGAATGCATTTATTAAACCATAAGATACTGTATAAATACTATTATTGTCATCAGTACTTTAAGTAGAGCAAAAATAGAAAAGAGACAGAAAGAGATTCTTGCTAAATGCCAGTGCTACCCCCACAAAAGATGTGTTCAGGGCTGGAAGTTGATCCTTTATGTTTTATGTCTTCATCAGATGCTATAACTCTTGCTTTCTTTTGAGTTTCATCATGTCATCTTCCCTTCCTCTACCTACCTTATATTGATGCCCGGATAATGCTAGTCTCAGTTGCATACTCAGTTCGGTGTTTGAATCCATGGATCATTGACAACCTCTTATAACTCATGGAAAGAAGTTCATATTTAATTAATGATGAAGGAAGTCATTTTAAGACATCCTCTTTCAGCAGTTGCAAATAAATGGTGTTTTCAGATCAGCATCTCAGGAGCTCGGTCAGAAAGCACAGATTTTTAGAATCTTTAGTTCCAGTTCCTAGTGTTCTCTGAGACTACAATGGCAATCGTAAGCCCATAGGTCTTTCTCTGATTCTTGGCTTTAGGCTGTTAAGCCTTGGCCATCTGTCTTCTAACTATGCATACTTGGTCTCCAAGGACACTGGTGAGAGGACATGGATGGTCAGAGAAAATCTAAAGTCGCAACTGGGATAAAAATAGAGAAAATCATAAGTCGTTTCCTCCATGTGGAGGATGTGCAGTATCACCTTCTTATGTGCAGGACAATTTATCTCTTTCCCAAGGTAAGAGAACAGAACCACTGTGCTAATGTTTTATCCATTGCTACCAGTCTACTATTTGTGGTATTATAATTATTATTAAAGTAAATAACAAAAATGTTGTTGGATGTTGGTCTCTCAAAACTCAGCCTTTAAGAATTTTTCTGCTCTGCAAGTAGCCTTCCTGTCATAACTGCAAACAAAGGATTAAAGGGACTTGCAGGGTCCCAGAAAGCTATTCCTAACTGTCATGGTCCATCCTTAAATGTTAAGAGCTGTTGAATCTCTGTCTGCAGAACTTGATGCTTCAAAAACATAAATAAATTGTTCTTAAAGCCCAGGTAGAACACATACCTGCTGTCATGAATACTGATAACTTTCCCCAGTTGAGGGACTACTGAGGTTGGGGGAGGGGGGTAAGACAAAGGAAAGGAAACCTCTCAGAGTCACAACAACAGACTCTTGCATCTCTGAGGAGTTCACTGTTAAGCTCCGAATAGAATTACCTACATGTCAGTCAGTCAAGGTAGTTTAAAATACCTGTGCTCCTAAAGCCAAGGTGTCATTACAGATTTAGCACTACCAGCAGCGTTCTCTTTGTCACACAATGAAGCAATATGGCTAATTAATGCTCACTAGGGAGTCTGGGATAATGATGCCTCTCTCTTCCTAGAGCCAATTACCCCAAATATTCAGATTACCTACCTACTATTTCACTGAAAGAACTGTCTGGGTTTTTTTTTTATTTTTTATTTTTTAATTCAGGGATTATGTATCACGTAACTTCACATTATGTGATGTTGTGTCACAGCCTGACAGCTTACAACGAGGGATATGCTGAATATATTGGGTAGTTAATACCTGTCTGAATTAACAAGACAACCAACTTTCCAAAGAAAGAAAGTCTGAGAAATATCTGGGGTACCTCCTGGGATATCTGGAAGGAGAATAAGTCTGATTCACTGAATCAACCACTGTGTGTCACTGTTGCTTCTCATAAAGACACATGAAAGGATATTTGTCTGCAGAGATGGCACACATATCTACACATAAACTATCAACGGTTTTGTACAGAATCTGTAATGGATACTCATTCATAGAGATTCTATATCAATTCTGCTTAAATGATCTCACTCATCTAGGGATTAATTATCAAGAGTCAGGGTAACACACTGGAAAGGGTATGGGATTAAGCAAACCAGCTGAGAACCTGGCATGTCACCTCTATTCATCTATTCATTAAAAAAATATTCACTGCATACCTATTCTCTACAGGGATTCTGTTACGAGCAGATAGACTATACTCCAGCTCCATTCTTTTCGTTGTGCCTCAAACAAGCCAAGCATAATCCTGCCTCAGGGCCTTTGCATAAGTTGATACCACCACCTAGACTGGTCTTCCCAAGATATCTTTATGATGAATTCTCTTGCCATCTTTAACGTTTTCCCAAATGTCGGCTTTTCAATGAGGCCTATCCTGGCCAACTTATTTAAAATCCCATTCCCTCTTTCATTTCAGTACTACTTGTTTAATTTTCACTCCATAGGAAAAAAATCAGATAAACTTATCAGAGACACTCTCTTTGAGGAGGTGACATGGAAGCAGAGAGGTAAATGATGAGATATAGATAGCCCAGAAAGGAATGGAAAGAAAAGACAGCTTACTTTCCTCTTTTGTAACAGGGATAAATACCATCTATCTGGTAAGAAGAGGATTAAACGCGATAATATATGCAACAGTCATAGAATGTACTGTCTCAATGTTCTAGTTATGTCATTTACTCACTCAGAACTTTCAGTGACTTCCTATTTTCTTCTAAACAAAATCCAAACTCTTAAATCAATGACTCCATTGCTCAGTCCTAGTTTCTTTCAGGACTCTTTCTCTCGTCACCAAACTCTCTCAGCTTCCACCAACTCTCTCTCTCTTTCTCTCTATTTCATGAAACTATATAACTTCTTATAAAACCCAAATGCCAACATCCTGTTTTGATATTCTTTCCATTGCCCCTACTGGGAATAAACAGTCTGCCCTGAGGAAGCTTTCCCTTAAAGTTTGATCACTCCTGTGTGTCCCATGCATCTTCTGCTTTCCTCTACTCCATTACTTATTGCACGACACTAAGACAGCTACTTTTATTTTCCTTCCCTGGAGCTACACTGTCAGATTACTGGGGATAGAGCTGTATGTTATTTATTTTTTCTAATCCTAGCTCTTCATGCAGAGCCTAAAAGATAGTAAACTCACAATGCAAACATCTGAATGACTGAATCCAATCAATAGACAAGCAAGCCATCAGTGATGGGAACACAGATTGTTCATAATAAATGTTGACACCCTTCCATCACTCCCAAGTAACTCATTTAATTGTAAATGTGAACAATGAATCTTTTAGTTTATATAGGTTATATAAAGTTGTACTTACAATTATCTAAAATTACATATTAATAAAATATTGTGTGTGACAATGCAATGAATATGCTTTAAGATCTATTATAAGCAGAAATTTTGTATTATTCTTTGGGTGAGGGGTAAGCATAAAGTCATAAATGAGAAATATTAAAATCCATACCTTCAATTAGTATATAATCTACTATGGAAGACAAAGATATGTGAACAATTAACTAGCCATAGTTTAGACCAAACTGAATTGTCATAATACTAGCACATATGAAAGGAAACGATTGACAAAGTTGTATAAAAAAGGAAAAATAAGAACAAGAAAACAATCAGCCTTTAAGGAAATGCTGTGGAGATGAGACTAGAGTGTCAGATGCATTCAGGAGTCCAGGATCTGAACCAAAAAGGTAGATGAGGTCTGTGTGGAGGAATAGCAAATGAAAGAACTCATTAGGATATTTATTTCAATGTCTCAATGCTATTTGCAAGCACACTGAATTTAATATCAGCATACTGATAGAATATAGGAACTGTGGCAACATGTAAAGAATAGTTGAAGTTTCTGTCAATTCATCAGACTCATTCTCCATCCAGCCTTGTTCCCTTGCTGGTGAGGAACTGACAGAAACAGGCTTCAGAAGGTGTGTAATAAGAAACTTCTCTGAGCTAAAGAACATGTTCTAACCCAGTGCAAAGAAACTAAGAACTTGAAAAAAGGTTTGACGAAATGCTAACGAGAATAAACACCTTAGAGAGGAATATAAATGAAATGATGGAGCTGAAAAATACAACACGAGAACTTCATGAAGCATACACAAGTTTCAATAGCCGAATTGACGAAGCAGAAGAAAGGATATCAGAGGTCGAAGATCAACTCAATGAAATCAAACGAGAAGGCAAGATTAGAGAAAAAAGGGTAAAAAGGAATGAACGAAGTCTCCAAGAAATATGGGACTATCTGAAAAAACCTAATCTACGTTTGATAGGTGTACCTGAATGTGACAGAGAGAATAAATCAAAGCTGGAAAATACCCTTCAGGATATTAACCAGGAAAACTTCCCCAACCTAGCAAGGCAGACCAATACTCAAGTCCAGGAAATACAGAGAACACCACAAAGATATTCCTCAAGAAGAGTAACCCCAAGGCACATAATTGTGAGATTCACCAGCGTTGAAATGAAGGAGAAAATGCTAAGGGCAGCCAGAGAGAAAGGTCGGGTTACCCACAAAGGGAAGCCCATTAGACTCACAGCAGATCTCTCAGCAGAAACCCTACAAGCCAGAAGAGAGTGGAGGTCAATATGTAACATCCTTAAAGAAAAGAACTTGCACCCAGAATTTCATATCCAGCCAAACTAAGTTTCATAAATGAAGGAAAAATAAAATCCTTTACGAACAAGCAATTACTCAGAGATTTCATCACCACCGGGCCTGCTTTACAAGAGCTCCTGAAAGAAGCACTAAACACAGAAAGGAACAACCACTACCAGCCACTCGAAAAACATACCAAATGGTAAAGAGCATCAACACAATGAAGAAACGGCATCAACTAATGGGCAAAACAGCCAGCTAGCATCAAAATGGCAGGATCAAATTCACACATAACAATATTAACCCTAAATGTAAGTGGGCTAAAGGCCCCAATCAAGAGACATAGACTGGCAAATTGGATAAAAAGCCAAAACCCATCAGTGTGCTGTATCCAGGAAACCCATCTCACATGCAAGGATACACAAAGGCTCAAAATAAAGGGATGGAGGAAGATTTATCGAGCAAATGGAGAGCAAAAAAAAAAAAAAAAAAAGCAGGAGTTACAATCCTAGTCTCTGATAAAATTGACTTTAAACCAACAAAGATCAAAAGAGACAAGAAGGACATTACATAATGGGAAAAGGATCAATGCAACAAGAAGAGCTAACGAGCCTAAATATATATGCACAAAATACAGGAGCACCTAGATACATAAAGCAAGTTCTTAATGACCTACAAAGAGACTTAGACTCCCACACAATAATAGTGGGAGACTTTAACACTCCACTGTCAATATTAGACAGATCAACAAGACAGAATATTAACAAGGATATCCAGGACTTAAACTCAGACCTGGACCAAACAAACCTAATAGACATTTACAGAACTCTCCACCCCAAATCCACAGAA
>CAUYLG010035821.1:0-11532 GCA_963573385.1 Cacajao melanocephalus
ATAAATCTTTTGCAAAAACAGAAATTGAGATAACACACAATGTTTAGTAAAACCACGCAATGTCTCATGAAACCGCTATGCTGGAGCTCAGTGTTCTGCTCCAAATTTCAATAACAAACAGTATTCTGCAGAAATCATGCATCAACACTCCCCCCTTTCCCTCAGCTCAGCAGCCTCCAGGGAGAGGTGAAACGTGTACGGGCTCGAGCTCAGAATGGCCACGGTACGGCTAAGCACCGTGAACGGGAGCGATCCCCACAATAATGATATCTGCCAGGCAGCAGCTTAGGCACTTGGCATATATTAATTCATCGAATTATCACAGTGACTCTGCAAAGTAGATGCTATTTTACAGATAGAGAAATAGATACTGAGAGGTAAGGTAATTTGCCCAAGGGTGCAGATGGTAGATAGTGAAGTCAGGAACCCGAGGAAGTCTGGCTTCTACACTCTACGACCTCCCTGTGATACAATAACAATGACTAGCCTGGGTACAGTGGCTCATGCCTTTAATCGCAACAGAGATTACAGGAAGCTAGGGCAGGAGGATTGCTTGAAGCCAGGAGTTTGAGACGAGCCTGGGCAACAAAGTGAGACCCCACGTGGACCAAAAAAAAAAATTTTTTTTTTGAGATGGAGTCTCCGTCACCAGGCTGAAGTGCAGTGGCACAATCTTGGCTCACTGCAACCTCCGCCTCCTGGGTTCAAGCAATTCTCCTGCCTCAGCCTCCCAAGTAGCTTAGACAACAGGTGCGCGCCACCACACCCAGCTAATTTTTGTATTGTTAGTAGAGGCAGGGTTTCACCAGGATGGTCTCGATCTGACCTCGTGATCTGCCCGCCTCGGCCTCCCGAAGTGCTGAGATTACAGGTGTGATTACTGTGCCCAGACCAAAAAAAGTTTTTTTAATTAGCTAATATCATTTATCAGCCTTTTGGCTGAGATCAAATGAAATTAGCTGGGCATGGTGACTTGCACCTGTGGCCCCAGCTACTCAGGAGGATGAGACAGGAGGATCACTTAAGCCCAGGAGTTTGAGGCTACAGTAAGCTATTATCACACCGCTGCACTCCAGCCTGGGTAGCAGAGTGTGACCCTATCTCTGAAAAAAGAAAGAAAGAAAGAAAACGAAAATGATAATAATGATGGGGCACAGTGGCTCACGCCTGTAATCCCAGTACTTTGGGAGGCTGACATGGCTGGATGACCTGAGGTCAGGAGTTCGAGACGAGCCTGGCAACATGGCAAAACCTCATCTCTACCAAAAATACAAAAATTAGCCAGGCGTGGTGATGCACGCCTGTAATCCCAGCTACTCAGGAGACTGAGGCAGAAGAATCGCTTGAACCAAGGAGGTGGAGGTTGCAGTGAGCTGAGATTGTGCCACTGCACTCCAGCCTGGCGACAGAGCGAAACTCCATCGCTAAATAAATAAATAAATAAATTTTTTGAGACAGAGTCTCGCTCTGTTACCAGGTTGGAGTGCAGTGGTGCGATCTCGGCTCACTGCAACCTCTGCCTCCCGGGTTCAAGCGATTCTCCTGCCTCAGCCTCCCAAGTAGCTGGGACTACAGGTGTGCACCATCACGCCCAGCTAATTTTTATATTTTTAGTAGAGATGAGTTTTCACCATGTTGGCCAGGATGGTCTCGATCTCTCGACCTTGTGATCCGCCCGCCTCTGCCTCCCAAAGTGTTGGGATTACAGGCGTGAGCCACCGCGCCCGGCCATAAATAAATTTTTAATACATAAATAAATACAAAATTAGCTGGGCTGGTTGAGGCAGGATAATCACTTGAACCTGGGAGACAGAGGTTGCGGTGAGCCGAGATCATGCCCCTGCTCTCCAGCCTGGGCGACAGAGCAAGACTCCATCTCAAAAAACAAAAAGAAAAGCAAAAGTCAGTATCCTCTTCCTAATGAGAAAGAATTGGAGCAACAGGCAGTTTCAGCCTGCCTGTGGGAAATGCCCGGGTCCCTCTCCCTGCCCCGTGCGGGACCACTCCTCTTGAGTGAGCCCATGTCCCAGCGCTGGGACATGCTACGTGGTTTCCTTTGAATACCTTCCCTCATGTCTGGGCACCAGGGTTGATCCCTTAGTTCTTCAGATGCTGCCTCTTAAACCAAGAGTGAAGTGCTTGTGGAAAATTCACATTCTAAGAAATCAAGTCAGTGGTTCTTGGATGAAACTCAGAAATCTGGATTTTTTTTTCACAAGTTCTTTGGGCAATTCTGATTTGGGGAATCCTTGGACCACACTGATACGTGCCCTCTTAGTTGCCAGGTGTCAGGATAATAAGATGCGGCTTTCCTGTACCCCATTCATTCAACAAATACTTATTGAGGGTCTATCCTCAAAAGTAAAAATTAAGTAAACAAAATTAGCTAGGCACGTTCCTGTAGTTCCAGCTACTTGGGAGGATCTTTTGAGCCCAAGAGGTCCAGGCTACAGTAAGCCATGATCGCACCACTACACTCCAGCCTGGATGACAGAGCAAGATCCCATCTCCCACTAAAAAAAAAGAGCATTCCTGGCAGCTGGAACAGTAAGTGTAAAAGCCTCAGGCTACAGAAATTTCCAGAACAAAATATCATGGTGACTAGAACAGGGAAGAGAATGGAGGTGAGATTGGAGAGGTGGGAGGGGCTGGGTCACCCAGGGCCACACGGATTCTGGTGCAGACTGTGGGTTTTATTCTAGGTGCGTTGGGAAAAGCTTGGATAGTTTTAAGCTGGAGAGTAACATGACTGTATTTACACATGAAAAGCTCACTCTGGTTGCCTTGTGGAGAAGGGTTGGGAGACAGGGTCAAAGCAAGGCCAATGGGATTGTTTCTTTTTTTTATTTTTTGAGATGGGGTTTCACTCTGTCACCCAGGCTGCAGTCCAGTAGCTTGATCTCGGCTCACTGCAACCTCTGTCTCCCAGATTCAAGCTATTCTTCCATCTCAGCCTCCCAAGTAGGTGGAACCACAGGTGTGCGCTACCACACCCAGTTAATTTTTGTATTTTTGGGAGAGATGGGGTTTCTCCATGTTTCTCAGGCTGGTCTGGAACTCCTGAGTTCAAGCGATCTGCCCATCTCGGCCTCCCAAAGCACTAGGATTACGGATGTAAGCCACTGCGCCCGGCCTAATGGAAGTATTTCTTCCACAAGGAAGGGTCTTCTGAGGTAAGATAATGAAAGAGCACCTCCTGCCAGGTGTCAGATCTGAAGGTGTTCGTTTAGGACTTTCATTGGCTATCTTCTTGCAAATCAGGCTTCCAGAAGGCATAAACTACTGGTTTCTTTCAGCGTCCTTCTACGAGAGTTTAGGACACCTAATTGGAGTTTGAGCCTAATAGGGCAAAAGTGAAATGTGTGTTCTGTGCATGAGCCAGCCTGAGGACATGTGGCTAGTGCTAATGAGCATGAGTCCACCCTTTCAGGATCAGATAAACTTAATGAGCTACTGGAATGAATGAGTGAATGCATGCATGAATTAATGAATTTTGTTTTGAGACAGGGTCTTGCTCTCTTGCCCAGGCTGGAGTGCAATGGCATGATCTCGGCTCACTTCAGCCTCTGCCTCCCAGGTTCAAGAGATTCTCCTGCCTCAGCTTCCTGAGTAGCTGGGATTACAGGCACCTACCACTATGCCCAGCTAATTTTTGTATGAATGAATTCTTTATTTTTTTTTTTCTGAGACAGAGTCTCTCTCTGTTGCCCGGCTGGAGTGCAGTGGCTCGATCTCAGCTCACTGCAACCTTCATCTCTGAGCTTCCAGCGATTCTCCTGCCTCAGCCTTCCAAGTAGCTGGGATTACTGGCACACACCACCATACTTGGTAAACTTTTTTTTTTTTTTTTTTTTTTTTTTTAGTTTTTGTAGACATGGGGTATCATTATGTTTCCTAGGCATGTCTCAGACTCCTGGAATCAAGTGATCCTCACCGTCTTGCCTCAGCCTCCCAAAGTGCTGGGATGACAGGCCCACCACACCCAGCCCGTAGATATTTTGGAGTCCACAGCTGCAAGATCTACTTAGAAATTTTACGGGGGTTTCTGCGGCCCTTGCTTTGTTCCTTCTGCTTACCCTGACCCCTCTCTCTCCACACCAGGTTCTCTTTCCGATCGGGGAAACAGACCTAGATCCAAGGCCACACCTAAGACTATGGCTCTGACTCTAGGACACAACCCTCCAAGACACCTCTGCAGAGCCCTCTCCGTGCCACACATACACACTGGGCCTGTGTATTTATTTCCCCTTCAAAGCAGACTGAGGAGGAAGGAAACAAGGTTCTCTGGGCACCACTTTCTCCCTGGCTGCAGAACTGGACACCCTTGAAGATTCGGCCTTGGCCAGTGAAGCAGAAATCAAGAAATACAGAAGGATGTGCAGCGGGGCCCACTTCCTGCTCCCACGTCAACCCCCAGGCCCTCCGGCGTGCAGACGCATGTCCTGCTCATCTGCTCCCAGGGATGACCCTGGTCTTTTATGTTTAACAGAAGGGAGAAAAGAAAGCAGGAAAATGTGCTATTGATATTCCAATGGGGACTTCACTGATATTTAGTGAATATTTGTTTTAGCAAACGTGCCTTTCTTTATGTGATTTTGTATTAAAGTAAAATGACTCTATACTTTCTATAGCTTGTCTAGAGTGGTCTCTTAGGTACAATAGTATACCTGGTGTATGTGTGTATATGACACGTACATACATTTCATTGTAGAGCGAATCAATTGCATTCATTGAATCTAAGTGATGCACCATTATTTGGTGTCACTATGAAGGGAAGGATTGCTGCAAACTAAAATGTTAAGATGCTATTGATTTTAGGATTCATCTTGATTTCAGAAGTGTTAAGATGTGAATAAAATGCATTTAGGAATCAAGAAAACAGAAAGCAGCTGTCTGTACTTTGCAAAGGAACTAATGAGTTTGCTGGGCCCTTTCCATGAACCTGTCTTATTAGTAAATAACAGCAGCTTACTCAATGTGTTTCACCTGCTTTGTTCCTTATAACCCGGGGAGATGGGGACTGGTACTGGTGCCCAGTTTATAGATTTTTTTTTCTTTTTTTTTTTCTTTTGAGATGGAGTCTTTGCAACAGCTGGGGCTCATAAAGAAACAAAAAAATAATGAAAAAAAAAAAAGAGATGGAGTCTTGCTCTGTCGCCCAGGCTGGAGTACAGTGGCTCAATATCGGCTCACTGCAACCTCTGCCTCCCGGGTTCAAGCGATTTGCCTGTCTCAGCCTCCCGAGTAGCTGGGACTACAGGTGCACACTACTACCCCCAGCTAAGTTTTGTATTTTTTTTTTAATTTTTGTATTTTTAGTAGAGACAGGGTTTCACCATGTTGGCCAGGATGATCTTGATCTCTTGACCTTGTGATCTGACCACCTTGGCCTCCCAAAGTGCTGGGATTATAGAGGTGAGCCACTGCACCCAGCAATTTTTTTTTCTTGAGACAGAATCTTGCTCTATCACCCAGGCTGGGGTACAGTGGCATCATCTGGGTTCACTGCAGCCTCTGGCTCCAGGGTTCAAGCAATTCTGCCTCAGCCTCCCAACTAGCTGGGACTGCAGGCATGCGTCACCACACCAGGCTAATTTATGTAATTTTAGTAGAGACAGGGTTCCTCCATGTTGGCCAAGCTGGTCTCGAACTCCTCAAGTGATCCACCCATCTCGGCCTCCTAAAGTGCTGGGATTACAGGCATGAGCCACCATGCCTGGCCAGTTTATGGATTTAGAAACTGAAACTCTGACTGTGGAGTTAGGAAACAGCTGCGCAGGAGGCAAATGCAGGCCTGATTCCAAGGCCCAGGCTCCTAGCTGCCAAGCTCTGTGAGTCCAGAGTCACTGACAAGTCCTAATAACTTTAATAATTTACGTATGCCTCACTTGCATCATTCTAAGTACCTTTCTGATGCTGTCTCACATACCTAAGTGGGATGGGTATCACTATTGTCCTTGGCATCCACACAAGGAGGTTAGATATAATGGGTGACAAGTCTTAGCCAAGGTCCTCAGCTACAAAGTGGTAGAAGCAGGACTTGAACCCAGGTACAAAGTCCATACCCAGGCTTCAACCACTCTGCCTTCCAGGAAGAGTTGGCAGTGTTTAAGGGTCTAGTCCAGGCCAGGCGTGGTGGCTCACACCTGTAATCCCAACACTTTGGGAGGCCGAGGCGGGAGGATCATGAAGTCAAGAGATCAAGACCATCCTGGCCAACATAGTGAAACCCTGTCTCTACTAAAATATTTTTAAAAACTAGCTGGGCTTGGTGGCGTGCGTCTGTAGTCCCAGCTACTCGGGAGGCTGAGGCAGGAGAATTGCTTGATCCCGGGAGACAGAGGTTGCAGTGAGCCGAGATCACGCCACTGCACTCCAGCCTGGCGCCTGGCGACAAAACAAGACTCTGTCTCAAAAAAAAAAAAAGAAAAAGAAAAAGAAAAAAGTCTAGTCCAGAACACTGTCGTTAGATCAGGGCTCCTGATCCCTAGAACCCTGATTAACACTGCAACCCTGGCCAGGCCTAGTGGTTTAAGCCTGTAGTCCCAACGCTTTGGGAGGCCAAAGTGAGAGGATTGCTTGAGCCCAGGAGTTCAAGACCAGCCTGCGCAACATAAGTAAAATGCTTGTTCCTCGGTACTGCAAGGAAAAATTAACATTCAGACAAAAAGTTTTCTCAGAAAGGCAATTTTACTTTCTGCAGAAAGGATGCTGTCCATCAGCAATCTTGCCACAAAAGCACAATGAACAAAGGAAAGGCAGACATATTTATTCCTTACGAATTGGGTCCTTACTGCTATGTCCCGTCTCTGTTGGTTGGAGCCAGACCGCACAATCTAAACTGAATCCGATTGGCTAACAACTTAAAACTTTTCTAAATAGGCAAAGGGAATGGAAAACAAAGGAAAAAAGGAAGTTGCTTGCTAAAGAACTTAGAAACGTAGCCAGGCGTGGTGGCTCACGCCTGTAATCCAAGCACTTTGGAGGCCAAGGTGGGCGGATCACCTGAGGTAGGGAGTTCAAGACCAGCCTGACCAATATGATGAGACCCTGTCTTTAAAAAAAAAAAAAAAAGAATTAGAAACGTAATAACATTTCCAAATAAGGAAGGGGCATAGGCTGCGAACTGGGACATGCCTGTGAGCATGTCCAGCACAAACATCTTCGTTAAAGTACAAGGACATAGAATTTGCTACATGCCTGTAAGCATGTCTAGCACAGATATCTTGGTTAAAGTACAAGGACATAGAATGTACTTATTCCCTTATGTCTAACAGCTACATAGGATAGGGCGTAACAAAGAGTTATTAGCAAAAAGCAAGAAGGCTTTGAAGAAAGTCTTTAAAAGAAACTATTATTTCTAACATTTATTATTATTCTTTAACAAGAAGGGAAACTTTGAAGAGGAACTTTTTACTTTCCACAATAGCAAGACCCTGTTTCTACAAAAAAATTTTAAAAATTTAGCTAGGCATGGTGGTGAGCACCTGTAGTCTCAGCTACTGGGGAGACTGAAGCGGGAAGATGAATTGAGCCTGGGAGTTTGAGGCTGCAGTGAGCTATAACCACACCACTGCACTCCAGCCTGGGTGACAGGGTGAGAACCTGTTTCCAAATACATAAATGCTCCTCTGGCTCCCTGTGGGGACAGATAGGGTTAGAGAATCCACTCAGAAAGCAGTGTCAGGTTAAGATGGCCCTGGTGGCTCTGGTACCCCAGAAGACTAAAAAAAGCTACAGCGAGAAATGCTTGGAGTGCAATGCTTGGTAAAGTATGATGCTGGCAGGTGAACATTCTGGAAAAGAAGTCCTGTGGGCGATTCTCCTAGAGACCGGCCTAGCTTGACCACAGATAACAGAGCTGTGACGCCAGCTGGGCTCTGGCGGTTCTCACACTGCAGGATTCCAACTACAAACCTAGCCCGGGGAGGAACAGGCTTTGAAGCAGGTTTTTAAGCCAAGTCTCAGAAGGCACAGGAAGTGGTTGCTGTAGCAATCATCTTTTCTTTCTTTTCCTTCCTTCCCTTTCTCTTTCTTTTTTTCTTTTTTCTTTTCTTTTCTTTCTTTTCAACAGAGTCTTGCTCTGTCAGCCAGGCTGGAGTGCAGTGGTGCAATCTCGGCTCAGTGCAGCCTCAGCCTCCTGGGTTCAAGTGATTCTCCTGCCTCAGCCTCCTGAGTAGGTGGGACTACAGGCACCTGACAACGCCCAGCTAATTTTTGTATTTTTACTGAAGACAAGGTTTCACCATGTTGGCCAGGCTGGTCTAGAACGCCTGACCTCAGGTGATCCACCCACCTCCGCCTCCCAAATTGCTGGGATTACAGGCATGAGCCACCATGCCCGGCCGGCAGTCATCTTTTAAAATGAACAAATAGGGCTTTGGAGACGGAGTCTTACTCTCTTGCCAGACTGGAGTGCAGTGGCACGATCTTGGCTCACTGCCACCTCCGACTCCTTGGTTCAAGCGATTCTCCTGCCTCAGCCTCCTGAGTAGCTGAAATTACAGGCACGTGTGACCACGCCCAGCTAATTGTTGTATTTTTAGTAGAGACGGGGTTTCACCATGTTGACCAGAATGGTCTCAATCTCCAGACCTCGTGATCTGTCCTCCTTGGCCTCCCAAAGTGCTGGGATTACAGGCGTGAGCCACTACACCCAGCCAAACTTTTAATCCTAATAATAGCTAATACTGATTACTGAAGATTGTCTATGCACAAGGCACTGTTCCAAGTTTTTTGTTTGCTGGTATTAACTCATTAAATCCTCACAATCACCCCGTGCGAGTCCTATTACTGTCTCCATGTTACAGAAAAGGAAACTGATGCACAAGGAGACTGAGTGGCATCCAAGGCCACACAGCAGTGGGTGGAAGCAGACGTTCTGCTCCAGCAGGACACATGTCCACTCCAAGGTGAGGCTTAATACTGATGCCTGAATCTTCAGGGGAGGAGGCAAGGCAAGTGGACAGAGATTATCCCTATTTGATAAAGTTTCAGAGAGGTGAAGTGATTTGGCCAACATCACACAGCTGACAAACACTTAAAACTGATGCTGGAACTGGAACTCTTGCATCTAAACCAAGGGCTCTACTCACAGTTCCAATCTGCCACCAGTGCCCAAGCATGGAGGGCACAGGGATCTGCGCTGGTAAGAGGGACTCAGCACAAGACAGGGGGAGGGAAGATTCCCAGCCTCCTAAGAATCGTCAAGTCTAGTAAATTATAAATCATAGTAACAACAGCAGCCAAGACTTACGATGTTTACGATGTGCCAGGCATTGTTCTAAGGCTCAAAATGCAAACTTTTAAGCTGGGCATGGTGGGTCACGCCTGTAATCCCAGCATTTTGGGAGGCTGAGGTAGGTGGATCACTTAAGGTCAGGAGTTTGAGACCAGCCTGGCCAACATGGTGAAACCCTGTCTCTACTGGGGCCGGGCACAGTGGCTCATGCCTGTAATCCCAGCAGTTTGGGAAGTCAAGGCGGGCAGATCACTTGACGTCAGAAGTTCGAGACCAGTCTGGCCAACATGGTGAAACCCCGTCTCTACTAAAAATATTAAAAAATTAGCAGGGCTTGGTGGCAGGTGCCTGTAATCCCAGCTACTTGAGGGGGCTGAAGCAGAATTGCTTGAACCTGGGAGGCGGCAGTTGCAGTGACCCCAGATCACACCACTGCACTCCAGCCTAGGCGACAGAGCGAAATTCCATCTCAAAAAAAAAAACTGGGTGTGATAGTGCATGCCTATAATCTCAGCTATTCAGGAGGCCAAGGCAAGAGAATCACTTAAAATCAGGAGGTGGAGATTGGAGGTTGCAGTGAGCCAAGACTGCGCTACTGAAATCCAGCCTGGGTGACAGAGTGAAACTCCTCAAAAAAAAAAAAAAAAGTTAATGATTTTTTTTTTTAGACAGAGTCTCACTCTGTCGCCCAGGCTGGAGTGCAGTGGCTTGATCTCAGCTCACTGCAACCTGTCTCCTGGGTTCAAGCGATTCTCCTGTCTCAGCCTCCAGAGTAGTTGGGATTACAGGCATCTGCCACCACACCCGGCTAATTTTTGTATTTTTAGTAGAGATGGAGTTTCTTCATAGTGGTCAGGCTGCTCTCAAACTCCTGATCTCATGTGATCTGCCCTCCTTGGCCTCCCAAAGTGTTAGGATTACAGGCATGAGCCGTGACTGGCTGCATTAACTTTTTTTTTTTTTGAGACGGAGTTTCACTCTTGTTGCTAAGACTGGAGTGCAATGGCACAATCTCAGCTCACTGCAACCTCCTCCTCCTGGGTTCAAGCAATTCTCCTGCCTCAGCCTCCCGAGTAGTTGGGATTACAGGCACCCGCCACCATGCCCAGCTCATTTTTGTATTTTTAGTAGAGACGGGGTTTCATCATATTGGTCAGGCTGGTCTCAACTCCCGACCTCATGTGATCCGCTCACCTTGGCCTCCCAAAGTGCTGCAATTACAGGTATGAGCCACTGTGCCCAGCCGCGGCATTAACTTTGAATCTCACAAGCACCCGATGGTCCCCAATATATAGACGAGGAAACCGAAGAACTCAAGAGTTCTAAGGAACACGCTCAAAATCACATCAGTAAGCTTTTCTGGTTCCCTAGGATGCTTACCAAAGCTTAGACTCATGCTGGCATGCTCTTTTTGTAAACACGATCAAACTCAACTTTTTTCTACCTCTGCCTTGTAAAAACAAAAAGACGCACACAGGTGGCCTTGCCTGGCAATAAATATTTTAATTTTTGCTTCATTTTTATGATGACAAATAATTTTCAAGTTTATTTCCTTATTTGTTTAAATACAAAGCTAAACCACAAACAGGTACAATCAAGACATTGTATCTCACATTTATACTCCTGTCGGATCCTCGTCCAATTCGCTGACCACTGACCAGGCTAGCAGAGGGGTGGGAGGGAAGACTTTCTTAGGTAGCACCGTCGTGAGGCCTGGGGTGGGGTTGGGGGGAATCAAAGATGAGGACAGGCTCATACCTGTCTCCATTCACATTTACCTGGGACCAGGGTGGGCAGGAGACACCAGGTCACTGCTCCTGAGCCCCGGCCTCCTGGACTGAAGGAACAGTGAGTGAGAATCAGTTCTGTGAAGGGAGGGAGGAGGCAGCCACTTATTCCTCCTGCCCTCACAGTGAAGGTGAAAACCTTAGCCCTATCCCTGATTCCTGGGGGCCGCCGGGCCCTATGCGCTCCCCTGCACACCTGGGTGCCTTTCTGAAGCTGGCAGCAGTGGCTGGGGTCAGGGGTCCTGGGCTCCTAGGCTCACACCTCAGCTCACGGCTGTGGCCTTACAGGAGGGCCGCCAGGTGTCTGACAAACACAAGGCTTCGACAGCAGGTCTGGAACTTTCAACCCCAGTAGGATGCGGGGAAATGGGGGTGGATGTTAGGTAAGTAATTTCTGGTCCCACTACAAAACTTTATTTTTGATTAGAGTACCATTCTCAATCTCTTCTACAAAAAGCCCGGAAAAAAAAAAAAAAAAAAAAAAAAAAAAAAAAAAAAAAAAAA